>PRKT01000739.1:159545-176725 GCA_003671525.1 Saccostrea glomerata
TTCATGAATTCTTTGAAAATCTTCTTCTCTGCTCCTGGGTATTAAATAAACTAACTAAGTGCATAGTTATGATGAGCAAGAGTGCCTCTACCAAAATTGTGAATTTTATGGCCCCAGGGTCAGGGGTTCTGGTGTTAGGGTGGGGCTCTATAGATTATATAGTGAAAATTCATGAATTCTTTGAAAATCTTCTTCTCTGCTCCTGGGTATTAGATAAGCGAAGTACATAGACAGTTATGATGAGCAAGAGTGCCTCTACCACTATTGTGAATTTCATGGCCTTAAGGGTCAGGGGTTCTAGTGATAGGGTGGGGTTCTATTGATTTTATAGTGAAAATACATTAAATCTTTGAAAATTTTCTTCTCTTCTCTTGGGTATTAAGCAGATGAACTACCTATGTAGTTATGATAAGCAAGGACCCTAATCTTCCAGAATTGTGAATTTCAAGGCCCCGGGGTCAGGGGTACCATAGGGGGTGTACTTATATACCGAAACTGGATGAATTGTTTAAGATCTGCTCCTTGGTATTAATCAAATATTTTTGAAAAGCAAGGGTGCAATTTCAAAAATTGTGCTATGTGTGGATCTAGGCCTAAGGGTCAGGGGTTCATGTGTGATAGGAGCATTACTGATTATTGCTGAATATTACTGATTACTTGAAATGCATTTTTTGTTCCCCCACCCTGCCTATGGGTATTAAGTAAACAAACTAAGCAACTGCTAAATGTATTGTTATGATGATCAATGGTGCCTCTTTCAAAATTTTGAACGCCATAGCATCTGGCTTATAACATGAATCAAATTAAATCACTGGAAAGTTGTTGCATAATGCTCAGGTGACCTATAAGGCCCATGGGCCTCTTGTTTACTTCAATAAGGGAATTCCTATTACATATTCTAAAGGACATTATAAAATGTGAATAAGTCAGGGTTTAAACAGACTTTTTAAAGTACATAGTTTCTGTATTACAACATTGAATTATAAAAAGGTTATTGCACTATTTCATTAACACCCAATACATTATGAATGGAATCTAAAAAAAATATATAACTGTATAGTTAATTATCCAGTTAAATGAATGAATGGTCCTTTGCTGTCTGTTATATAAGCATATTTCAATATAAATATAAGAAAGAATACCCGAGACGATTCTATCGTACATGACATTTTTGAATCAGTGCATGGGATATTCCAGTTTTAAGGATTGATATTCAAAAACTATTTTTCGAATCATGAACTTTCACACTCGAATTCTGCAGATAAAATTAAACATGGGGTAGTATATAGTATTAAAGTGTTATATAACCTATGCAAGATTAAACCAACTGACGACCGAGGTAATTTTCATACATGTTTAATCTGGAGCACATATAACACTTACAAATATACCAAAGCTGACAAATATTCTCAATCTCTCAATCTCCGCTTACTTCGCTCTCCGACTAGTCTCGTTTTCCCCAGACTCTCGCTCTCGAGACTTTGCCCGAGCGAGAGTCTGGTCTGATTCCTATTTAATTTTTGTAACCAGTAGAGGTCGCTAAATCGGCTAACAAGATGGCGACTCCCATCAGAATACATGTGAGAACTTACTTTTTAAACAAAGATATGTGCGTTTTTTGTTCCTTGTAAAGCAGACAGAGGTATTTTATTATAAAACCAGATAAAAGTAAAGGCGCAGCTTCTGAATTTTTAAAGAATACAGATCTTAGCATCGAAGAGAATATATCAGCCAATGAAAATCCATACCGATTTCTCGGTAAGCCTCGATTTGAAATCACAAAAATTAAATAGGAATCAGACCAGACTCTCGCTCGGGCAAAGTCTCGAGAGCGAGAGTCTTGGGAAAACGAGACTACTCTCCGACGAACAGACGACAACTCTCACGCATGCGCATTTACAAGCGGTTCCATATACACTCGTTCCCTTACACATTCACACCACACTACAGTATGAACTATTGATATTCCAAAACATTTAATTTACGAATTAATATAGTCTCTCGAATGTTGTGAAATCATTGAATGCATTGTCATGTATTGTTGTTATTCCGTAAATCCAATGGAATTCGGGTACTCAGTATGCCCTTTCAAAATGGAATTCGTCGTCATATTGTATTCCTTGTCCCACTCTAACAATCTTTGATTAAGAATACTAGTACGCAGTTATGTTAAGGTTACAACCAAATATTCTACTTGCCTTTATGATATGACGTCATTTTAAACTATCTGACGTGAAGTTTAGAAAACAATTTCTTTGATGATTCTATATCTCTCAGAGTCTAAAATAATGGGATTAAATGTTTAAAAGAAGGATTAGTCATAAAGTTTAAAAAATGTGTCACGATGACCTACTTTTAAGTTGACGTTCTTCAAGGACTTAAGATGGATGCATCCTCTGACAAATCAGCTGTCAATTCTGGTGGGACGAAAAATACTTACTCTTCAAAACAGGCACCTTCGATAGTTCCATTGATGATGTCAGCTTCTTGATTGTGCTGAAAAGATATATTTACAGGAATTAGTATCAGATTTTGAATTTCAGATTATCCTGAAGGGAAAGTATAGTGAGACAAGGTGGTTTTTTTATTAGTAGTAATAAATTTTAGGGTGTAAAATGAATGTTTCCATTGCAAGGGGATCATTATTTAATCTATTTTTAATGACTTATTTGAATAAGGAAATGTTATTTAGAAAACGATTACTTCTAACAACATGTACAATGTATGTTTATGACCTGGGGTATTTTTTAATGAACTCAAATATCTAAATGATCTCTAGAGAAGGCGATGACAAAATGTATATTCCACAATTGGAGTTGACATGTTGCTGTTCAGGGAGGGTTTGGTATTGTGATGCTCTACTGAGACACATTTTACTTCCACACAGGCTCCTTGTTCCGTGATCTTATCAATCATCTCTTGGCAAAAAAGTTTAAGTTCTATTGAACCTGTCTGGTCATCTTTTGTCACAATTTTCCTTTTGGAATTGTTTCCAATGAGGACATTGGTCATCTATAAAAGAAAAAAAATAGTAAGTTAAATTGAAACCAGAGACCCAGTGGTCACATCGCTCACCTTAGCAAATCGGTTTGTAAAATGCAGAAATCAAATCAGAGCTGAAAAGTCAACTGAAGGCCAGGGAAGCTTTAACTAATACTACTTGTGAATGACTTTGCTGTTCTTGATAAAAAGATTTTTTAAAACATTTTCTTCATATGTACAACTTCATAATAATTTTAATTTGATTCCCCACTGTTTCCCTCTCTACTCCAAAGGGCCACGATTTGAATAAATTCAAAACACGAGGATACTTAACATTACTTTTCTGTTCTTAGGATTTATCCTTTATTTTATTTTTCTAAGTAACACCGTTCACGGTAGCTCAGTCGGTAGAGCGCTCGCTCCGTGATCGGGAGGTCGTGAGTTCGTATCTCGGCCGCGACTGACCTAGTCATTAAATTGGTAGCAACTGTTCCTTCGCCATGCGCTAGGCACTTTAAATTGAAAGTTGCGGGTCCTTCGGATGAGACCATAAGAACCGAGGCCCCGTGTCAGCGACAGGTGTTGGCACGATAAAGATCCCTCACTGCTCAATGGCCCTGAGTGCCGAGTAAAGGTTAAAATTTGAAGCCCTTCACCGGCATACGGTGACGTCTCCATATGAGTGAAAAATTCTCGAGAGGGACCTTACACAATATACAATCAATGAATCAATCTAAGTAACACTTTGTTCCATCTTTGTGGCCCAGTCTTACGCTTGGGGGTTATGATTTGAACAAATTTAATTTACACTACTCAAAAATGTTTCCATATAAATACTTGTATCACTAATCATGGCTTTGCTATTCTTTAGAAGATTTTCTCGTCGTGCGTTATTCCCGGGGGATCCGGGTTAGAAAAGGTCCTCAGTACCCCCTTACTGGTCGTAAAAGGCCTCTAGATGGGGCGGACCTTCAAATGAGACCGTATAAACCGAGACCCCGTGTCACAACAGGTGTGGCACGATAAAGATCCCTCCCTGCTCAATGGCCCTGAGTGCCGAGCATAGGCCCAAATTCCAGCCCTTCACCGGCAATGGTGACGTCTTCATATCAGTGAATTCTAGAGAGGGACGTTAAACAGTATACAATCAATCAATCGTGCGTTAACATTTTCAGCTTCTTCTATGCAACTACTGAAGCAATTTCATCCAAATTTGGCACAAAGCATCTATGGGTGAAGGAAAAGAAAAAATGTGAATTTCATGATCCCTGCCCCCTGGGGCCTGAGGGGTGGGGCAAAAACCACTAAAATTAATGCAATCTTTAAAAATCTTCTTTACTCCTAAACATCAAGCAGTTAAACTGTTTGCATGATTATTATAAGCATTGAGTCCTCTACTAAAATTGTGAAATTCATGGCCCTAGGGTCAGGGGTTCTAGTGCTAGGGCGGGGCTTAATAAGTATATAGTGAAAATGCATTATTTCTTTGAAATCTTCTTCTCTGCTCCTGGTTATCAAATAAAACTACGTACATAGTTATGATGAGCAAGAGTGTCTCTACCAAAATTATGAATTTTAGGGCCCAAGGGTCAGAGGTTCTGTTGTTCGGAGGGGAGGGGCTAAATTGATTATATAGTGAATAGTTTGAATAATTTGAAAGCCTTCTTCTCTGCTCCTAGGTATTAAATAAACTAACGAAGTGCATAGTTATGATGAGCAAGAGTGCCTCTACCACAATTGTGAATTTCAGGGTCAGCGGTTCTGGTGTTAGGGTGGGGCTCTATTGATTATATAATAAAAATACATTATTTCTTTGAAAATCTTCTCTGCTCCTGGGTATTAAATAGTTTAAAAAATAGATTTCTTAATTAAAATCCTGGCCAAGGACAATTACGCCATCAAGGTAAACCAAACAGGTTCCAAGACAGTCCCTCAAAAACTTTACTCATAAGTCTCTCAAAGGTGGCTGGCGTGTTACACAGTCTATAGACCATAACTTTGAACTGGAACAGTCCATTTTCGGTCACAAAGGCAGTTTTCTCGCGATCCTGGTATTCTACTTATACTTGCCATTAACTGCTTTGTAAATCCATGGTACGAAACCACCGAGAACCTACTAAGGCATCGAATTTGTCATCAACTCTCGGGACCGGAAACGAATCCTTCTTCGAGACATAATTCGAGTTGCCAACTCTTTCGATTTTGGCGTAAGTCTTACGAAATTAACTTCCGAAATACGCGTCGCCCGCGTGGCGCAGTGGTTAGAGCGTCTGCTCTAAAGTCGCGAAGTAAGGAGTCAATTCTTACGTCGCGGGTTCGAATCCCACTGTGGGACGTAGAGACCGGTCCTTTGGATGAGACCGTATAAACCGAGACCCCGTGTCGCAGTAGGTGCTGGCACGAAAAAGATCCCTCACTGCTCAAAGGCCTCGAGTGATGAGCATAGGACAAAATATGTAGCCCTCCACCGGCAAGTGGCGGTGTCTCCGTATGAGTGATATATTCCAGTTGATTTCAACTTCCTGTTCAGTGTAGATATACGAAGTATTATTCCATCAATATGAGCTAGAATTGCCAATATCTCTTTATTACTAAATCCAAAATCAAAATATAGTTTGATAAGATTGTTTATCTCGTACATCAGGATCAAAAATGCATTTGGAAGAATTTCATTTGTATATATTTAGAACGGCGTAATAACACCTTTTGAAAAGGCGTAATAACGCTTTTTGGAAAGGCGTAATAACGAGTTTTGGAATGGCGTACTAATGCCTTTTGAAAAGGCGTAATAACGAGTTTTGGAAAGGTGTATTAACGCCTTTTAGAAAAGCGTAATAACGAGTTTTGGAAAGACGTTATAAGTTTTGGAAAGGTGTAATAACGCCTTTTGGAAAAGCGTAATAAGGATTTTTGGAAAGGCGTAATAACGCCTTCTTTGTGTAAAAACGCCTTTCGGAAAGCGTTATAACGCCTTTACCGTGTAATTACGCCTTTTTGTAAGACTTTATAACGCCTTTTTCGCGTTATAATGCCTTTTTCGCGTTATAATGCCTTTTTCGCGTTATTACGACTCTTTTCGCGTTATTACGCCTTATTCGCCATATAACGCCCTTTCTTATGGCGTTATAACGCCTTTAAAAATTTTTTTCTCGATAGATTGATTCTTATATGCTTTCGTAAAGATATACTGAAGATTTTAGAATACCTCAAAGATATTACATATTCGCAATGTTTTTAATTTAAACAACTGGGGATCAGATGCTGTGATTTTGTCTCTATCAGACGTGGTTGCATTGGTACAAACTATAGAAATACTGCCGCGATTTCAAGATAGTACTTCGGATGCGTGTCCTGAATCGGTACAGAAGGATTTTGAAAACTGTATTTCCAAGGGAATATCAGAAGTTGGAACGGTGAATTTTATTCCCCCTGTGACCACATGCTTTGGTCATTTAAAGAAGGTTTGACAGAAAAGTCTATTATGTATTTCGATGCAGAATGAAACCAGAGGTTGCAGTTATCTGAAATGCAAATAATGCAACGCTGTAAATAAATGCAGTACCTACTAGAAGAAAAGTATTGAGCTTTACTACTCTGATGTTTTAAGAAAAAAAATTAAATGATAATAATGAAGGACATCTTGATTTATATATTAATTTAAGAATTCAATAAAATCAATAAAAGCAGTATGAATTAATGTTTGGGCCATTGTTCAAAAAAGCACTTGGTACTTTTACACATACTTGATTCAACTGGTACCAATGTGGATAAATATGAGAAAACCAGCTTGCTTATGTGAAGTAAGAAAACTACGGTAAGGTTTGGCTTTCCCTTCGTCGAATGGATAATGCAATGTCGATTTCTTCTGCCAGGTTATGCCGCGAGTGTATGTGAAATAGTCACACGGTGTTCAAGTTGAGTTCAGTCTCAAACAATCCACATAGAGCTGCAATCAAATGCCCTTTGCTTTAAATGTCGGTGTTACTTGTTGCACAGTCTTAAATGGTTGTAAATAGGCCTGGCACATTTTCTCAGCTTCTTCAGTCCAAATTCACTCAGAAACAATGCAGATAAGGCGCATTTTGATTTTACTGAATTTGATATGCATACGACAGAACAACTGTCACTGACGTGTGACATGTTATAAACATCAGCGACACATAAGAGTTTTCTCAGAGGGAAGTAACTCTTATTAGCACCTGAACTGTTGAGGGCCAATTTTACAATTTTGTATTTCAAATAAAAACTAAACACAAGTTTCATTTTTTTCATATTTTTTTAATTAATGAAAACAGTATGCAATTATGGATTAAATATCATAAGTTGATTATTTATATTATTTGTGTGAAGTCAATGCAAATTTTTCAACATTATATTTCATTCTTAGATGACATATGAGTGAACAGAAATTTGACATTTTCTTCTGCTTCAAACAAGTAAAGATATTTTGTTTAGTGTAAAACAAAATAAAGGTTACAATTCTATTATTTTTTGACATAGGAATCTCTCCTAATATTACATGAATAATGTTAAATCCGACACTTTTTGAAGAAGTTCTATATATAATTTGGCTAAGACTACTCAACAATGCAGAAATATTATTACAACATTAAAATACATGTTGGATTGTTTCACTTTCATTCTCACAAAAGACACAAAAATTGGTAGTTTTAATTTTAATCTTTTTAAGATAGTAACCTACAGGAAGAATCCTATGCAGTATTCGAAACTGCAGCCATTGAACAGCTGTATCACTTGTTACTTTTAAACAACCTTTAAAAACATAATGCATTTCAAAATAAAACTGCCCGCAGATACTCAAAATAGAAATCAATTTTGATGTAAATGTAGGTTTAACACTATTCGTGTTTAAAATGGAGTATGGCCATTCCAAGTTTTATCTCTGTTTAGCGCTCACCCATCTTTCAAAAACCTACCTACCTATTCGCAAAAAACACGCAAGCCCAAACATAAAACACAGGCTCAAAAGTCATAAAAATTACGCTCTTCAAATGATTTGATCTAACTAAACTGCTTTAATAGAAAAAATATCTATTCTAAAGCAAAAACAAGGGATTAAATGCTTAAAATACATCCAATATAACTTACTGTAGAGAATTATTTGGAGAAATTGACAAAATTCAAAAATTTCGACTAAATAAATCAATTTCAGGACTCCTGATGTTGTGTGTTTTTTTTCTTATATGGGGTGTCAAAAACCAAGGCGCGCGCGGACGCTAAACATAGAAAAAAAATTGGAATGGCCTTAATTGGTTTAGTTCATTTTTCTGACTTTAACAACCATTCATAATAGAAAAACAAGTGTTTTGAAAGATTTTGTGATTTGAAAAAGGGGAAAACCGACAAAGTATTTTTTGAAATTTAGAAGCAAGCCAGGAATTTTTAAAAGAAAACTAATAAAAAAGGAGAAGAAAAGGGTACAATATATAATCAGGAACGGATCTTTAATCGTGTTAAATTATTCTATAAGTATTTATATACATGTTCAGATTCTGAGCTCTTGGAAATTAATTTAGAAGAAATTATTACAAGATGTCCAAAGGTAAGATAAGCATGCATCTGAAAAACATGAGTGTAATATAAATGAAAATGATGTAGCGGAAGTACTTAAAAATATCAAAAATAACAAATCTCCAGGTAGTGATGGTTATTTACGGGGAGTCAATGGACACCGTCACTAAGAGCTCGGCAGTTTCATTAGAAACAGTTCACTCGCTGGTCATGCAAATGACCAAAAAACAATCATCGCTTTAGAGAAAATAAATTGAAATGAAGATGTCTATAAATATCTCGGTCTCGACACTGGAAAGCCAAGTAAACACTATTGAGAACGATTTAACCTCTATCAAACAGTCCGATGTGGAACTAAGTGCTGCAGCGATTGGCCAGATTTTTTACGTTAAAAAGACAGCAGGAAATGAACTGAAACTCTTAAAAAATGAAGCTAAGACTTTGCGGGAGAATATGAACAAAGATTTAAGCACAATGACACGATAAAATGAAGAATTACAGAGGTCATTCACCGATTAAAAAGTAGGTGGAAGAGGAAAAAATATATAGAGACATACCAGAAACACCGAAAAAGACATGAGGCAGTTCTCCATCAATTCCTCGTAAACAAACTGAAAATCCGGGATTACAAATCATTTGAACGGGTACATAGCATCGTTATATTTATTGTATCCTTTATTACGTAGCTTGCGATATCCAAGCTAAATGACAACGTCCATATCTGGCGTATACTACCGATTTAATATAGCAGAAAAAAAAACATTCTTGACATATCATGGTATTGACAAGAAGGTGATATGGTAGTAATATGAGAATCTTATTTTTTACACAAATAACAAAATTAACAAATGATAAAACATGCTTTTACATGTAATATAAACATTGGCATCAGTAGCAAATTGAATGGGGGGGGGCTAAGTGTAAAAAAAATTATACCTTAAAAAACCTGACAAGCAAAAAGAAAATTGTCCATTTCCCAAACACGAAAATCCTCCACTTTTCCCATTTTAACCTATACTGAGACGTGTCCGTGGAAATTGGGGGATGGGGCTAAAACTACGAAGCAATGCTTAATGTCTATGCTTAGTATAAGTATATATATAAAGATTTAACTATTCGTCTGTTTGGTTTTCTGTTGTGGTTGTTTCACTTAACCTTCTGAAATATAGCAACGTCATGAAGATTTTTTCCTTTTATTACTTAGACAGACTATGGATAGTAAGATGCAAACTTTTAAAATTGTTCTTACCTTCTAGACTTCTCAAAAACTTCCCCATCGCTCTGACTTTATTTTTCCCTGGAGGGCATTGATAATTATCCTTGTTTATAGATTCGTTATGACCTAAATGGTCATAAAAACTCTCCTGTCTTTGTCCGACATTTAAAAGAAAGCATACACTGTTGACGCTCTATGTCTATTTTTTGTGGCTGACACGGACGAAAGACCTGCTGCCTCACAAACAGAAGAAACTGCGTGCCTTTCAGAGCAATGTGAGTTAGAACTCTTCGTAGGAAACAAAAAATTATTCTCTGCTATGCCAAAGACCTGTCTGTTTGATATAAGGACATCAATTAGCTCAACTAAATCATTAGGAATCAGAAATGGGACACATTTTCTACTCTTTCCTGCCATGTACGCTAGCTTATATTGTTCTACAAGATATTTTTCTGCATCATCTTGAACACTTTCCACACTTTCCTGGGTAATCCAGGTCCCATTGATGGCATCGAACCACTCCTCAAGCAATAGCCTTAAACCTTGTTCCCCTCGTCTTGCATTATATAGAGTTAACCTGGCAACTACCAATAAACGTAGCCATGTGTACTGATGAAGTAAGAAGTTTTCCATGGCAGAATCTATTTCTTGAACAAAACATGTTACAGTTTGCTCATGTTGAGCTGGTTGAGGGTTCTGGTGCCTGTGATGTAGATGGTGTCTGTAGTGGGAATGAGCTGGTTGAGGGTTCTGGTGCCTGTGATGTGGATTGGGTCTGTGGTGTGAATGAGCTGGTTGAGGGTTCTGGTGCCTGTGATGTAGATGGTGTCTGTAGTGTGAATGAGCTGGTTGAGGGTTGTGGTGCCTGTGATGTAGATTGTGTTTGCGGTGTGAATGAGCTGGCTGAGGGTTGTGGTGCCTGTGATGCGTATGGTGTCCATGAACTGGCTTAGGGTTGTGGTGCCTGTGATGTAGATGGTGTTTGTGGTGTGATTGAGCTGGCTAAGGATTGTGGCGCTTGTCACGTAGTTGACTCTTGTGGTTAAGGTTGTGACGGACTGTCAGCTTTATTATCATTAGTCTTGCAGCAGCTGCTTTCAGGGTTGCATTCTAAAGGAATAGAAAAATACTTCTTGGGTAATGTAATATTCTATTAAGACTGTGCAGTGCATCGAAAATTATAAGATTTTTGTTGTCCTTCTACACTTAGATAATCGTTGATTAATAGGAAAATACCTGTTTCAATTGTATGATTTGTTGTAAAAAGGACCATTAGATATTAAATGCAAATGATGCAAGATGGAGAGATCATCTGACATAAGCTCTCAGATTCACTAATACTTGCTCTTAAGGCGATTTTTTTTTTACTTTTGACCTGTCTATAAGCAAAATATTACTTTAAGTCCCTAAGTGCTAAAACAACTAGTAAAAATACCTTTCAACAATAATTCTCATGAATATGTCATCATTAACGGCTGCCGTACCTCTCTCTATCTAGCTCAAGAACCCGTATGTATACAAACGTATCTAGATAATTAGGTTATCGCAATACCTATATATTTACAATACACAACTTGTATCATGAAAACAGTAATACCAATACGATAATATTTATTTCAAATGCATAACATTATTACAAGAAAACAATAATCGAGTCAAAGTACAGGATAAATACGAAATTCTTAATACAAATCATGTTCAGATCGGGATCGGAATCGCATTTTAAAAACATATGATTTCCCGGTAAAGTCAAAACATCTTTCTTCACAGTTTTGGATACAAGTTGCAGTTTTCCACAGAAATAGACATACTTATATGAATAGAGGTAATTAAGTATGTACAAATTTATGATTAACATCGAAATTAATAAACATAATATGCATTTTTACAGTAATCGTGTAGAAATACCAGTCCGAATTTCCTCGGCATGTCACAACAAAGTATAAGACAGAAAATATTGCACATTGTATACAGGAAAACGCAATGAACATTTCACATTTATCACACATGTATATTCTTTCACTAGTAATTTCCATATCAAAGCATTTCCTGTATCCATTGTTAATAGCCCTCCTGAGCCTGAAATTGACACCAATCGAAAATATCAATGGTTTATACTGCCAACTTGGATGGAAAGACAATTCTTTCTATAGCAATGCTCACGATCACGTTCATTTACGTAGCATGCCTAATATGCCCGCGTTATGTAGATGTATTTCATACCCATGTTTTCTCCCTTATTACTCCAAACATTTAAATGACAATGATCACAATAGAAGCCTAATGAACAAAACCCAGAGAAATCGAAAGAATTTTCCCGGGAAATCTTTGTATAAAAAAAAACTAATTTAGGTGAGGAATATAACATTAATACATATTTCCACTTTGATATATATATTAATTGAAAGGGATTTTATTTATTTACCTACTTTCTGGTTCAAGTTTAAAAATCCATAAGGTATTTCTCGAGAAAAACGGCTGAGATGTTGGTCGGTGTTATGTGGCAAGGGACATAACCCGTCTTCCTGTAAACAGAGGAAATTCCAACTACAAATAGTACAAGTACTTCACACATGATGTGATCATATATTAGGTACTAACAGTAACCTAGACGGTGGAGAATTTATAAATTCAATTGTTATACACAAAACATCTGTTTTATGAGGATTTCTTTGTTGTATGATAAAAATAAATTAGCACAAATTCACTTGTAACTTTTATATCTCAGTCTATATTATATACAGTTTTAAAATTCCATACGTTAGTCTTGTAACTTACTGTTACTATAAGAGTATTTGTACTTCTTATAATAATTATTATTATGAACAATATAGTTTGTATAATGAATTACTCAATTGTTTTTGAGAAATGAAAGAAGAGATTGGGCTTTACTGATTTACCTGAGACATACTGGAAGTTGTAGATCCAAGGGACATATTAAAACATCGTACTGTCTTAGATTATGACAATGAAGTGCCGCGCCACAGCATGATACGCCCGTCAAAAAATCACAATTTTCTTGAACAGTTTAAGTGCAAAAAAAATCGCTTCTAACAAGAGATTGGGCTTTACTGATTTACCCGAGACATACTGGAAGGTGTAGATCCAAGGGACATATTAAAACATCGTACTGTCTTAGATTATGACAATAAAGTGACGCGCCACAGCATGATACGCCCGTCAAAAAATCACAATTTTCTTGAACAGTTTAAGTGCAAAAAAATCGCTTCAACCTTGATTCTAAGATTTCAATGATTTTTCCATTCCTTAAAATATTTATCCATCCCCTGTGATGTAGGCATCAATTATAAAAAAAATATTACATCACTGATAGATTTCTGTCCTGGTTGTGTTAGACCTTGTCAAATGCCCATCATCAAATTAGTCTTAACAACTTAATCTATATATAATTAATTTTGAAAAGAAAAGGCTGGCCATCAAATGACATATGTTATAAACTGACCAGCAGTTCTTTTGTCTAATCCCCAAAGGGTACAGAAAAGACAGCTAGCCTTCCTACATTGAACTTATTAATTAATCTTTAACTGGATACTTGTCTACTCATTACTACCAAGAGATGAACGGGTCTGCACTATCTACTATAAAAAATTTTTAAAAACATATAAAATACTCAAAGATTTTTTTGGTTGAGATTTAATGTCCGACAGGTTTCGATATGTAATTCACATGAACATGCTGATTCCACCCCACCCCATAAAATTAGTTTTTAAATTAATAATATTACATAAAATCAGATTAGTCTATTATGCAATATCAAATTAGTTTTCATTACTTTTCATCAAATTCATTTTAAAACTTAAGCTAGTCAACAAGAGCTAATTTTATTCAAACAGGCTTACCAATTTGCCCAATACTCAAGGGATATAGGTAACACCAATGCTCTGTCAGTTAGCTCTTCGCACTCAAAACCCATTAATTTCTCTCTAATTTGACATGCAATTTTCTGTTATCAAAATTCTTCTTGACCAGTGCTTGATAATTACACTCATGGGAGAGGCAGGATTTCTCTGACATACATTATATTTGTTATAGATAGCTGTCAAGTATATGCTTAAAAAAATCAGTATTTTCTTGATTTAACACTTTTTTAATAAGAACAGTGCAAGACTCTTAAATTATTTGGGATGTGTAAATGAATAGTAAAAAGACACATTTTTTTTTAAAATTCACTCAAATTACAGGTCACAGTGACCTTGAAATAGGTCGCGACACACCTTCTACCTAAGATGCATAAACTAGCCAAGTTTGTTGATTGTTGGTCTTATGGTTTTCTAGTTATGGGCCGGAAAGGATTTTTCCGTATTTGGCTATAACTTCTTAATTAAAAGTCAGAGCGACCTACTTTTTGTGCGCGACACACCTTCTACCCAAGATGCATCAGATGACAAAAGAAGAAAGTATGGTATGTGTCAAATTCCGCCCAATCTGCAAAATCTCTGATAACTTACCTAAATATACCTAAGTATATGTAAAATAAACAAAAATAATAAAATTTAATTTGGTCCTGCAGTCTATAATGCACAGCAAGTCATCAAAAATGGGTTTATCTGTGCATCATTTTCACTTTTCTTGAAACTTTTTAAAGTTTCTTCTGATACAATGTATAATACATATTGTACATATTGGTACCCTTAATAATACACTGCAAAATTTTGTTCTAAAGTATGAATAAAGGGATACATTTTCTTCTAAGTACAAATTCTTAGGTTTGTTTTCATTATAAATGGCATGGTTTCCATGGTAACCGATTCACAAAAAATAACAGAACATACTTCAGAAGAAGGTAGATTTGTTTTCAAAAACAATACTATTTCAATATAACAACTACATGACCCTACAATAAAAACAATTATTTCAGAAAAATTCAACTGCCAACAACATACTTAAAGTACATAATCAATAAAGGTAAAACGTAAACATTAACTATGTCAGAGCTTGTTCCCAGTATACAAACACAGATTTCCGACACGATATTAAAGAAGAGATGTTTTTGTCAGACATTGAATTCTAAGAAAATTTAAGTAAGTTCGATTCATAAAACTGTTACTTTTTTATATTAAGATAGGAATGATAATTGTAAATATTGTAAATGTGTCTCACAGGGCTCCTGTAACATCTGAAGTTTTTAATATTTGTAAAATAAATCAAATAAGATGCAATAACTATAGTTTACTCCTCTTCATCCTCCAATGAAACCTCATCTTCACTGTCGGAAAAGTCAACAATTCTGGCAGCATCCTCTACAGATTCCGTCCAGTACCGAACTCCAAAGTCACGGACTGGTTCTTCCTGATGCCTGGCATACGATAAATACCAAATAACACACACAATATGCCCCCACATGCCAACTACACGGGCTCCATTTTTACAAGTACAATACCATGAGAGGATTGTAGTGTCATACTTTACCCAAAGAGTCTACTTTCTAGAACTTATGTGGCGGCTTTGGATTCTAGCACTGATGATGCTTGGAATTTCATTACTGACCAGAACCTCAAACAAACCATCATCTGTAAAATGTTCAGAAAAGTAAGATTTTGCTGTTCTCAGCTGATACACGCCAATCGTTAGCTCTCTGATTTCATCTTCCGTGAGTTTAGGAAATGCAATACATGTGTTTGTTTCTTCTGCATCTAACTTCTGCCACTTCATAGACCGCCTACACAGACCTGAAATATATTATCTTGTTAGAATTTAATGAAGCAAGGATAAAAACTGACCCTAAATATTCAATGTGATCATTATCTCAAAATCAAATTGAAAGAACAGTAAAAGAATTTAAAATTGTATATACTTTAGTATATTTCATTCACAGTAATTATATTTTTCAAGAATTATAAACTACATTGCTGATGATGATTGGTTTTACGAACCATTTTCTTGCACAAACGACTGAAGTTCATTGGCTTGCTTAGCAAATGCGGTCATCTTTGAGGCTATATTAAGATCCACTTCGAAAACACCTGTATTAATAGGAGGGCGGTACTTGCACACAATGCGGAGGTAGTCCCCGATATATGGGATTTGAGTATTTGGCAATGTTTTCCCGAGATATTTCCAGGTTTTAATTCTTCCATTTACTGACTCCACCACCCATCTCACCTGAAATATAAGAAATATCAAACTTTTAATTAAATCAATGCAGGAAAAACTTTTTTTTTTAAATTATTCTCAAAATATTCTATAATAATATTAAATAATATTAAAGTGAGAAATAAACTCAATAGTGCATAAAATACAAGTATATTGCAGGAATATGTATTTTTAATTTTGTGTAAGTATATGCTTTAATAAGTGATTGCGGGGAAGCATTACCTTTGTCACCAGTCGAGAACAGTTTGCCTCCTCCGTGGTTAGTTGTTTCTTTCCTTTTTGAAGAAAAGCCGGCATTTCGACCTTGATTCCCAAATCTGTCAGCATGTCCTCAGAATCTCTAAATCCCCTATCCACAACAAAAACATACTCTTCTCTTATCCAAGATTTTATTTCTTCGGTATTTGATTTCACAGAGTGGTTTAAAATTGAGGCGTCATTATTTTTTGGATCTGCGAGATAGGGCCCTAAGACTGAAACGATGTACCCTGTTGTCGAAACAATAATCATGGGCTTCAAAAGCGGTCGATGCTTGTGCATGCTGTATGATCTCCTGCTGAATGTATAGTACCCACTTTTCTGCATATATATATATACGTGCCATCAAGGACTAATATAGCAGGTGTTGATCCTATAGTAGAGAACATCTGTTGGGCAAGCGGTCTTGTGTGATTGTCAATGATATCATTTCTTGTGATGTGTGCAAATCCAAGATTTTGGGGAACAAAGTCCTTCATCAACGCTCGTCTAGCGGAATGCACAGCTCTTCGCATCTGTATATTATAAAAAAAAATAAACAGCATTTAAATGAATATGTTTTGGTAATTCGGTAGTAAAAGCACTAATACCATTGAGTTTTTCATATTTCTTAAAAGAAAAGTGATGTCATGAGTAGCATTTTAAATATATTTACAGAAAGTCAAATACATAATATGCTATACAAAATTACTGGTACATATATATATATAAACTTTAATAAATACCGTTTAGGTATACCTGGAATTTAGTCATATTAAACAGTGTTGCTAGCATCTGATTGTCCAAGCCCGATCTCAGCTTCATCAAGAGAATTGCAATGCATGTGCGGATGGACCTAGATTGTGTTGCCCGTATGCTACGCATGCTGCCCATCAAGTCGTCAAATTGTTCCCTGCTAAGTCCGGTCAGATTGTAGTAGTCGGTGTCAGTTAGACTAGACGGATCATCAAAGTCCAGTCTTGAACCCTCTTTCCTCAAAACTTCTTCTCTCGCCTGTTGTAACAGCTCCAGAACTGAAGATCTATTTAAGCAACTTGATTTTCTTAATGTTTTGATTTTTTCCATAGCTTCAGTGGAG
>PRKT01000739.1:177894-205638 GCA_003671525.1 Saccostrea glomerata
AAAAAAAAAAAAAAAAAAAAAAAAAAAAAAAAAAAAAAAAAAAAAAAAAATCAAAAATGCAAAGGAAAGTTAAAAAAAAATTTTTTCTTCGTCCAGCCGGGGGTTCGAACCTCTGCCGTATAAAACTTGCTCAACGCGCAGCAATGATAACCATTAGGCTACCGCCGCATCACACAATATTCTTTATTTTAAAAAAATCATTATATTATTTCAGAAGGAGGACATTGCAGATCTATATATATCCATGTTTACAAAATATGTCATAACAAGTCTTTATATCTAACCAAAGTCTAGTCAAATGAGTACAAAATTATACTAAGCGTAGTTTCAAACTAGCCACAGCATGATATTAATTTTTATACGAGAAAAGGGCCATGAATGCATGCTCGCCTTCAATATGCAGACGACAGTACTGTTGTGTACAGTATGGGGGCTACTAGTATTTATCTATTCATTTAATAACCCAAATTTTAGGTTCAATTTTGTGAAATAAAATAATATTTTCTGTTATTTTTCTTGCAAGCATGTAGCGAGCATCTATACGTTTCTATGCGTAACTATCAAGGACATCAGTCCATTAAGTCCTATTATTTATATTGTTTACTTCGTCGTTAAGGTAATTAAAATCTTTCATTAATTTAATTAGTGATAAATATATATATCTTACCTTATTTTTAACATTTCTTCGTTGAATCCATTATGAAAACAATCGACAGAGTACAAAAATCCTACGTTAGAAACACCCTGTAGCTCTGGTGTATTCCTGAATCGCCCTCCGGAAATCGTCAAAAATATTAAAATAAAGGGTCTGAACATGCCTTGAGCAACACAAAAAGCAAATAAAATTTGTATCTTTTAATATGAAATCAGAAAATTGACATTAGAATGTGCTCGAGGACTGTTCACTATCTTAATTTTACAATTTTATGATGAAAACTGTGTTGAAAATTGGTATTTCCGGAAAAAACGGAATATTCAGCCTGCTCTGGACTACGATGTAGCGAGTTTCCAAAATTTTATAATGTAAATATGACATCTATAAGTAGTTAATTTTCTTTGCATGATAAAAGTTTTTGGGTTAAATGCTTTATTAAAATCGAGAAAACCTTGGGCCTTCGTAGCATTACTACCGTACTTAATTCCTTGATAATCCTACGCCTAGTAGTATTAAAGTTATGAGGCGGAAACGAAAAAGCTAACAGACAGACAGACAGACAGACGGACGGACACGAAGCCTATAACATAATACGTCCCGTCTTAAGACGGGCGTATAAAAAGGTAGCATAGAACGCTTTGGAATAACTCTTGAAGACATGAACAGTGGGTCAGTGCCTACCATTTCCAATATACTAAATGACTTAGTTTTAGATTTGTTAAAGGTTGTGAAATCCAAGAAAGAATTGATAATTAATGACTCATTTAATTGGTTGCAAAAAATTTGTGGTTAAAATTTAAAGTGTCAACGAGACCAATTTCCGCTTCCAATAGTAGAAGAGTGTTTTGATGTACTACATGGGGCTTCAGTTTTTTCAACCATGGATCTGACTAGTGGTTACAATCAAATACCAGTTAAGGAATCAGGTCGCTTTAAAACAGCATTTACAAACACCCTTTGGTTTATATGAATATAACAGAATGCCGTTCGGATTATCAAATCCTCCGGCTACATTTCAAAGGCTGATGCAGCAATTTTTCAGAGAAGAGATTTTTCAGATTCTACTTATTTTCTTGGATGATATTATTGTGTATTCTAAAACGTTGGATGAGCATATACAACGCTTAGATACAGTATTTACCATTTTGAAGAAACACGAATTGAAATTGAAAATGAAAAAGTGTACTTTTTTTTTTTAAATCTGTTCGTTATTTAGGTCACATTGTCAGTCAGGATGGCATAACAACAGATGAAGAAAAAATCAAATGTGTGAAAAACTGGCCAGTACCTCGAACGTTGAAACAACTGAAGTCATTCTTAGGATTTTCTGGTTACTACAGGAGATTTATAAAGAATTTTGCACAAATATCATCTCCCTTTGTTACAACTTAACAGATTTTCATAAACATCCAAACAAGGAACTGGAATCAAAATGGACTTCAAAGTCTCAACAAGCATTCAACCAGCTAAAAGGAAAATTGACTTCCGCTCCATTATTGGCGTATGCAGACTTCAGTGAACCGTTTATATCGGAAATAGACGCCAGCATTAATGGATTAGGAGCTGTCCTTTCCCAAAAACTGAGTAGTATGAAACTTGAATTACAGGCATCAAAATGGAGTGTTACAGAAAAATTCCAGGATTTCTTGATTTAGCAACAAATTTACTGTGTATACGGATAACAATCCTTTGCGTTATTCTTCAGCAAAATTGGGTGCTTACGAGCAACGCTGGGCGTCACAACTTGCAAATTTTGACTTTGATATTAAATACCGCTCGGGAAAACATAACACAAATGCCGACGTACTATCGAGATTACAGTGTTCTGAAATATTGTGCAATGTTACCTGATTATCTTCAATTCCAAGTGATTTGAGACAGAAGGATAGTTTAAGTGCGATTATTTCTGAACAGTCCACATTTCCGGAAATTGACAGAGTAAAGATCAAAGAATTACAGATGAAAGACAAAGCGATATCTACATTAAAACAATACTTGATCAACAAAACTGTGCCATCTGTGAAATTCATTAAACAACAAGACAAAATAACTGGATTATTACTGAAACAGATTCAACGTGTATTTGTGTGTGATGGAGTCTTATACAGGAAAGTGTCAGACCCAAAGTTAGGTGAATTGAAACAAATTGTGTTACCAATGTGTATGAAAAACATAGTGATAGAAAATTTACATGACCATACAGGACACCAAGGTATAGAAAGAACAGTGAACCTAGTAAAACAACGATGTTATTGGCCAGGCATGTACAATGATATCAAGGACTATTGCAAAAAGTGTGAGCGATGTTGCCTAGCAAAACTTCCTACACCTAAAGTCCATACTCGTCAGGAACATCTTCTCGCTTCTAAACCTTTTGAAACTGTTGCTGTTGATTTCACGGTTTTAGAACCAGCGCAGGGTTTCGAAAACGTTTTGATAATCACAGATGTATTTACCAAATGGACGATAGCTGTACCTACCAGAAATTTACTTGCTCAAACTGTAGCCAAAGTGTTGGTTAAGGAATTGTTTTGCAAGTTCGGAATATGTAAACGAATTCATTCAGATCAGGGGAGATGTTTCGAGGCAGAAATTATACAAGAATTGTGTAGAATTTATGGAATTAAAAACTCAAGTACCACCGCTCATCATCCTGACGGAAATGGTCAATGCGAACGTTTTAATAGAACTCTGCATAACTTACATAGTACTTTATCTCCATACAAAAAGAAACGGTGGCCAGATTACATTAGGGATGTGGTGTTCGCATATAATGTGACCGTTCATTCATCTACTGGATTTACACCATACTATCTAATATTTGGACGTGATCCGCACCTTCCAATGGATTTTCTCTTAGGAAACGATGACATAAGTCAAACACAGGACTTGGACCGATGGATTCAACAACATAAGGAAAAAAATCAGTTTGCGTATCAACGTGCGCTACAAGAAACCAAACATAATGCAAAGATGAGGAAAGAATCCCATGACAAACGTATCTCAAATACAGAAATTTCCGTTGGCGACAATGTGTATCTTAGAAATCGCAACTTCCGGAAACGTCATAAAATTCAGGATAATTCGAGTGATGTTCCTTACGTGGTTACTGGAATTCCTTATCAAAATTCTTCTGTGTTTCGTGTTGCACAAGTGTAAAACCCTTGTGTTGAAAAATTTGTGAATCGATACGAAATCAGGAAATTTTCTTTGTGATGTATCTATATTTCTGGTATGTATTGTTCTATGAAAGTGAACGTTGAGAGTGATATGTATTATATATTATGATTTTGAATGTTTTTCAGATTTAATGCATTAAATTCTGATAATTCCAGGCATTGTTTATGATAATAATTGAATGAGCCATGTTGCATTTAGCACGTGTCTGGGAAATTCATTTTTGTATATATTTTTGCACGTAAAAGCTGCATCGTTTTGCTTCAGATGATGATAAGTTACATATATCATTACTTGTGCTGAGGACAGCCCAATTTTTTGGGCCGGGGAGTGTGTGAGCAAGTAATTACATATTTTAATTCATATATTTATTTAGGCAAATACCGTACTCACTTTTGTTAACTTATTTCTTATTCGATTATTGAATAAAATGAGTATGATTCTAACATTTTGTAAAGGCTTTTGTCGAACACTCTTTGTAATCTTACTCCTGACTGGCGTATTTTTAAAATCAACTCAATTCACTTGCGCAGTAGGTCTGGGTATAAATACTCATGGTCGAATGAAATTACTTGTCCCGCCAGCCAGTTTTCAAGGTCACTACTTCTCGAGGCCGTGCTGTCCGTAAAGGTATGTTCTTTTGAAATACTTTCCTTTTTCATAACTACTTGTTATTTTTGTCATAACTTGTGTTATTTTTCATTCTATTTGAAGTTATAATCATGTAAATTATTTTATACCGTAGGCATATGCCATTGCTGTTTATTGGTGTTTAATAAAGATTTAAACGTGACCTGTTCTTATTACTGCTAGGTTGCATTAACAACATAAAGGTTTGAAATATGCCTTCACCTGTACATGCTGGGATTTGAATCTTATCACTATTTCTATCCAATCCTGTTCTGTAAAGAACAAATCTTAGAAACTAACTAATCCTGTAAAAATCTAAAATCTATATGCATTGTGTACTTTTTGAGTATTGAGGGGTTTTTAACAAACTTGTGGTTTTTACCCAAGGATGCAAAAGAATTGTTTTCCATGTACAGTTATTTAGACTTCGTTGATTCAAGACTATCTCAAATAAAACCACCTGGAACTATTTTGAGATTACCCAGGTCCATTTTAGAGCATTTCAAATTTTGGAAACCTTCAGAGTTGCTTTCATTGATGCTTTACTACTCATTACCAGTGTTGCGTGATATTATGCATATTAAGATAACTGATTCAAAAATACATTTTTTTAGGTCAAAGTTTCTTGAATTTTTATCTTTGAAGGTTACTTTCCATAAATGATTTTTTTTTCTACTTCAAATTCATTTCATTCAAAGAGAATTTCTTTTTAGAAAACTAGATTGATTAATTGATTTTAAATTGTTTATCATCCCTTTCATCCCGTGGGGATCCGGGTTATAATAGGTCCTCAGTACCCCCTTGCTTTCGTTAAAGGCGACTAAATGGGGCGGTCCTTCGGAAGAGACCGTATAAACCGAGGCCCCGTGTTACAGCAGGTCTGGCACGATAAAGATCCCTCCCTGCTCAAAGGCCGTAAGTGCCGAGCATAGGCCTAAATTTACAGCCCTTCACCGGCAATGGTGACGTCTCCATATCAGTGAAATATTCTGGAGAGGGACGTTAAACAGTATACAATCAATCAATCATCCCTTTCAAGAAATTTCGTTCATATGGAGACGCCACCACAGATGTACTGTTTATAGGAACTTCTATTCAAATAATAAATTACTGATTCAATATTCAGTGGAATTTCTGTGCAGGTAATTATAATTACAAGGAGAGAAAAACCATACATTCAAATATAAGTATGGTTGTTTTTCTTTACAGAGTGTATATTTCACTATCGCAAAAAAGGCTCCGCCCCCTTTGCATAAGCTGCTACAACATATGCGGAACCTATACTTTATAAAGAAGGAAAATGTATCTATTGATATTATTCTCGTGAGAAATCACTTCACACACATTTCTTAATGATTTTTTCATTGAACAAAAGTTATAATTACCCAACACAAGACACTCTACTCGATAAACACCTATGACATCTAGATGCCAGGCAAATATTCCCGCCTTACGCAGCGCGTCACTTGTGTACACTAACAACATGTTACTTCATTATTATTCTATGATATTTTTTAAAATATTGTTATTTTCTGAGGTATTTTTATCCAAGCAACACTTTTTAAGTATAATTTTATTTTTATAAAATAAAATACTTCTTGAAACACCTTCGCATTATTGATGACGTTACAGCATTATGACAAGCTGGAACCGCTTAGTGCACTGGCACTCGTGCCTGCGGATTAGTGTTGGAGAAACTTCAAAAGAAATTTCTGCAAGTAAGGATGTTGTATATTGAAATGTACTTTTTTCATCTCACTTTTATAATAATTGAAATGCCAAATTTTGAGTGCAAAAATCGCGATATAAAATGACGTGATGCACTGCATACCGCTTATATGGCATATACAGTGTTGTGTAACAAGCATGCTGAAAAACATAATATTTTGATGTCGGGAAGTTATTTTATTGGTTAAACACATATCATAGTCATTAAAAAATAGTTTTTGCACAAATCCCCAATGTGAATTAGTGTGACATTGACCAGAAAGCCTTCAGTAGACGGAAACATTTCGGCAACTAATTTCATCAACCGCACATTGTTTACATATGACGACAGCGCGTGATGCCCCCAATCCAAGATGGCGTCCATTAACCTTGAAAGGGTCTATTCCCAACTGCTTAAGTACTTTACTCTTCCTTTGCTATAAGTACAAACCAGTAGAGCTTCAGTCTCGACAGAGACTTCTGGTTCCTAATCGGTATTCTGTCCTGGAGAAAAGAACTTGTAAATAATATTTCCCATACTGGGATTATGTAGTTTATGGGAACTTACTGAAACGAACATTCATCAATTAATTTCAAAAAAATATGGTCTTGGTTTCAATTCAAAATAAGTTGTGAATTTTTTCTAATTTACCTTGTGAATTATAGTCAATTAATTATAACAAAACACGGACGACCCACAGTTGAAGTGTTATCTATGTAAACACCCAATTAACACCTCCATGCCAGCCCATGGCCTTCACGGTTTCCAGGTAAGTCCAGACTGCATCAATTTTACGCTAGATTGGCATGTATACACGCGCAATCAAAACTTAGAGAGATAGAGAAAAAAAATTCAATGAAATATGTGTAACGTGACCCAGGTTTTGGTTTTTGGTTCGAGAGATATATATATTTTGATCTATATTTAAAAGGTATAATCATATTAATGCACAGGCTAAGTGACTCCCATTACAGGTAATTATTCAAGTAATTATTAAAGCACCTGGTGCTAAACATTCACATACGTATGATAATTTAAAAACGAGAAAATTGTATCAAGTTCAATTAATTTTTATATATTATATAAATATACAGTTTGTAAAGATCAATCATATATGAATGCAAATTAAATAATTTCAACTGTTTTATATTCTGCATGTTGACCGCCTCTTTTTTTAAACTTAAATTTGGATTGAAGTGATTTTAAAGCAAGAAGTTAAAAAAAATGTGGTTTTACTTTTAAAGATATTTTAATATATATTTCCATGAAGAATGGGGATTTCATAATGTGGTTCAACGCTTCCACAAAGGATGCAGGCGGTGGGGGTGATGGTTATAATTGTTACCTTTACTGCTGTGAAGATGTTAGAGTTTAGGGAAACTCAAGTAATTGTCCACTGTTAGAAATGTCATTTCAACTGCATGGCCAGCAGTTAAAATGAGGGACACCTTATTGGCCCATAGCTTCTCGTCAATGTCTCCCGTTTCATCTCGAATGGTGACAATTCTTCTTTTTGATGTAGGACTTTGAAGGATGTTTGTGATCTGTGATAATTCAGGGAAGAAACTAAATTTTTCTATGAATGTATAATTATGGCATGTTTTAAAGTTTTATGACTAGAGTTGTAACAAAACAGTGATACATTGATCGTATTGAGTGTATAGGATCTATGCTTAAAATTTTAGATATTAAATGGCTTTGCGTGTACAATACCACAGACATCATGTGTTGACCTTCAAATCTAAAATCAGTGTGCTCAACTTCACAAAGATGTATTGATTGAGGAATTTGTAAACTTGTGCAGATTTATGAATTTGTTAATTAAAAAAAAGCAGGCAGAAGTACAATGAATTCAAAAAATATATATGTACCAGAGGTATACATCTCTTCTAAATGACTATCTAGTAAAAAAAACTTTTAAATTGAAGAAAATGTAGATACACAACAACAACTAAATATATAACCACAAACATATATACATACATCTTATTGAAAAAAGAATATCCCTGAGGTTGACAAGATACTTCATCTATATAGATTCAAGAAAAAAATCATTCCAATTGCCAAATAAAACAGAAGAAAATTATAATCCATCTACAAAAGAGGTACATCTAAAAATGCATTTCCCCCCAAAAAAAATTAAATGGGAGGGGGGCACAACTAAAATACTATTTATTTACCGTGGTAATAGAAAATAATAAAATCCCCGAGGTTTATGGATGAAAAAAAATTAGAATTTTGAAAAAAAGAATCAAAATAAGATCATGGCAGTCAGAGAATGAAATCCAAGGAATTGATATTGTTTGGGGTAGGCCAAGTCCCAAAAATAATAGCAAAAAAGGAGCAACAATAAGGCCTCCTTAAAATCAACTGGAGCTTCCATTTTTAGTCCTGCAAATATATGTGTTTGATACGCCTTTGCCCCCATTACGAATATGATTCTAGGTGCCTCGTCACTTTTCGGCATCACTCCCTTGAATTCAATCAATGGAATAAATATACATGCTCTTTTAAATGGAATTTTGTAAAAGATGATTTTATGCATCAAAAAATGAACATAGAGAAATAGACTAAGACTTCTTTGTACCATTAGATATTTCCTCTTGTATGAAAATTATGGACTTGTGGTATTTGGGGGGCAGGCAAAAATAGATCTATTTTTCTCCTATTTTGTGCGTAAAAAATATTATTACCTTCACAAAGGAAATCAACTGTCGGCTCTGCCTTCCCTTCAAGTTGAACATTGAGCTTGTCCTCAAGCCTTTTGATAACCTTTGCCTCTTTTGAGAGATCAACCACAGTTGTGTCTTCATCCTGTGAAAAATGCAGATATTAGCTAGCAACCCCTTAAAATATTTAGTCTACATTTTTTCATCTAAACTCGAAATTACAATCAAATTATTCAGAATTATAGAAAACTTCAAGAACTCGAATTCCTTACAATATTACAATGTTTTGGTGGTTGTTTCCTTTGTTATTTCAAATTTAATACACATGTATTAGTTTTATTATATAATATACATTCAGATTATAAATATTCTTTCTGAATTCTAAAAGCTCAATGTTGATTTTATAAAAAATATAAATTGTTAAAACTTGGAAACCATTACAAATAAATCAAAAACCTCATTTTGATTTGGGCAAAACAGCTTGTCCAGTTGGGCAAGGGTGTCAGTCCAGTTGTCCATGATATTGCTTTTTTAAGGTAGGTTTCATCAAAATTCCTTCTCAACCTGAAAATATACATGAGACAAGTGTTAGTAAAGAGTAATTAATATTTATTATTTATAAATAATTATATTTTGCTTATCTATTAATACATTTGTACTTACATTTTCAGCTTTCCCAAGAATTGGGATTTTCGTGACCAGTTCTTTAATGCTTCCACTGTGTTTCTTTTGGACATAGTTTCTTCTTTCTTGAAAGGACCCCCTTAATGATTTCATGACAAGAGCACGATCCATTTCCTTTGAAGGTTTGTCCAACTGCTCCTTAAAAACTTTCAAAGCTTCTGACATACTGATTATCTCTAAAGTATAAAATTAGCAAATTCTGAATGATAAAAGGTTTAAAAACAAGAAACCAAAATTTAATCCTTTTTATATTTCGTGTTTTTGGTTTGAAAACTAAATGTATGACTAATTAAGACTTATCATATATATTGACCTTCAGCCTGACTTGGTTTGGAGAACTTCAAGAGATTCCAGTTTTCTTTTTTCGGGGTGGAGGTACTTTTTCCCCTTGTATTTAGGCGCCATCTTATGTTCCTTATCTTCTGTGATAATTTCTTGTTGAAATATCCCTAAAAATATCATTATCTTTTGCGTCATCTACTTTCATATGCATATGGGTTAGCCAAAGGAAATTGGTCTCATTATAAACATTATATTGAACAATTTGTACAAATTTATGATATGTGTACATTCTTCATCATCCTTAACTGTATGTTTTAATGTGATGTAAAATAAATGAAACAAAAGTACCTTTTATGTGTCATACTCCAAAGTCTATTTAAACAGGAGAAGGTCCACAGCAGTCCCCATGCACTCATAAGCAGATCTCGGGCAGTAGAAAACTAGGGTAGTTTTCTTTCCCATGTGATATAATGTCAATATTTAATGGAAAATTCAGAAATTCATCAGCACTTAGAGATAAAAACTTGCTATCTTTATGGTATTGATTTCCATCATCAGATGTTTTTTACTTATCCATTTTAAAATTTAAACATGAAAAAAAAAAAACAGAATTAAAAATTATATCTCATTGAAACTTTAGATTCAAGTTTGTTTTGTTTTTAAGTTAGTTGACTCACTGTGTATTTCCAAAGAAGACCAACAGCCAGGCTTAACTTCATAGAGAATGGATTATAGATGGTTAGGAACAAAACATATCTTCCAGGTTGAGGACTGCAGAAATTAAAACCATTTTGTTATTATGACTTAAAATACTACATAAACCTATTTAAATATAAGGCAAAATAATATCTCTTATACATGGCTACCTATACTCTAATCAACCAAATAATATTTCATTCGTAAAATGTATTTTTAAGACAGACTTATTTACTATCGACTTTAAATGATGACATGAATAGCACGCCTTACTTTAAGCACATGACAAAACATACTCTTAATTTAGGCAGAACTGGGTTATTTAGCATTGCTGACATTAAACATTTAATAATAATAATAATAATAATACTTTATTTAAAGAGGGTGACTCAATTAGTGCGAGCACTATTCTTCCTTGAGGCCCTCTATAAAAATACATATATATATATACACAATGATAAATATTATATTCAACAATGTTATATGCAGTATGACTCGATATACAATAATAAAACATGCATCATTTCATTAATGATAAAGTCCACATATGTATACAATTATATAATAATTTAAGTTGAACGTTGGTCTATTATAAATTTTCTTGACTTGATTTTAAAATTTTGAAGTGGTTCTGTGCTTTGGAACACTTAAGTCAAAATTAGATTCAGATCTGAGATTGTACGAATTGGTTGATTGGTAGTTGAACATTTCAGACAGGTAATTTGGACTTGCACCGTTAAGCGTTTTGTACACTAATACTAACTTATTTACAGTCAATTGCTCATGTACTGACAGCCAATCAAGTTTTTCAAATAAGGGTTTTGATGGCGTGTCATAGGCAGCATCTAAGATACACCGAGCTGTCCGTTTTTGTAACTTAAGAATTCTATCGAGGCTAAAAGCTGATGCCTTACCTCAAACTGCTAAACAGTATTCAATTGATGGCATTATATAAGCATTATAGAATAACTTTCTTTGTATTTAATGGAAGATATTTCTTAATTCTTCGTAATACAGATATCTTTCCCGATACAGATTTACAAACAGCATCAATATGTGTATTAAAGTTAAGTGAATTATCAATATGAATTCCAAGTAATTATGTTCCCCAAACGAAGTTTGGGAACATATTGTTTTTACTTTTTCTGAATTTTTTCTTTGTTCTCCGGTACTTTTTTGTCCGCGAGTGTTCTCGTAAACTACTCATCCGATCTAGGTGAAACCTTTTTAGGGTCACTAGGTATGTTATGTAGATGTGCGGAACGAAGGTCATTTTGCGCGCACGTGCGTGCATGTGCGCGCACGTGTAACACGTGAAATGACCAATATAATAGATTTAGCCGTAACTTTTTAAATATTGGATGAAATGCTTTGAAACTCATAATATAAGGATATAATAGTAGTATAGACATGATGACATGGTCAAAATAGCAAGATCTCACGCGCATGCAGGTGCCCTTCGCTGCGATTGGCTGAAACTAAAAGTCTAAATATCTATTTTGTTTTCTGACAAAATCCTTTGAAATTTTGAACATAGTCTTACATTATGAAGATCTACAGCATGATATATAAGAATAATCATGAACGCACGCACATGCACGTGTGCTGCAATCTGATTGGCTAAAACTTTAAATGCCTACAACTTTCTTGGTTCTCAATAATACAGGGTGAAATTTCAAATATGAATAGATATAATGATTGCCTACATTATACTACTATCAAAAGTAAATGCATGGACGTGCATGCACATGCGACCGCACACAATGTATTAAAAGACAGTATACTTGAGTGTTTGATGTTCATGCAGAATTAAGAACTTCTAAATGTCAAGACATGTAACATACTGAAGCATGCAGATCTTTTTACCCTTGACCTTGAAACTTAGGTCAAGGTCACTGGTAACCTGAATAAAATGTTGATATTAGCTATTTACCAAAATCACCTTGACCTATGAACTTGAAATCGACCTTAACCTTTGTCCTTGACCCAAGGGTAAAAAGAAACATGAAGTACATGTACATGTATCTAGAAACACCTTTCAGAGTTTATTTCGGTTGACAGGTTAGAAGTTAAAGAGGTGGTGGTTTTTAATGACCTTGACTTTTCATCCAAATGTCACAATCAATCTTAAGTTCTTGGAATAAGATACAAGATTCAACTCCAACGTTAAATAGGTTAAGAATAAAAATAACCCCCCACCCCACCCCACACACACACACACAAACAAATCAAATTAATGGCAACGTAGAGAATCACTGTTAAACTCAAATAACACCTCGGACCCACATAAAATTTCAGGAAAACTGCAGAAAAGAGCTCGAGGAAAGTGTATTAAAATATTTCATTTGAGTTTCCAAAGTATATAGAAATTATTAATTTATACAGAAAAAATTACAAATCCTGTCGTGTTTAAAATTAAAGTGCAGATGACCAAAGTTGGCATATAAGCCTTTTATAGCCTATTTATTCAGATGTCGTTAATAGCATTCAATTCTACTGATTTGAAATAATATTTTAATACCAAGCATCCTTTGTTTAATTTACCTTTGAAATTTATTTGAATTTTTTTTAGAATTACGCAATCCCCAGAAATAGCGATTTTCGGTATATTAAAAATCAATATACATGTACGCTCCTTCGTAAAATAATCAGATATTTGCATTCATGAAAAAAATATTAATAAGAAGGTGTTAAACAATATAGGTCACATTAGCTGACACGAATGTCTTTTTAAACATCTCTTGTAAAACCCAGAGAGTAGCCCCCTATGCATTGGAAAAAATGAATAGTTCCGGTCAAAAAACCTTTATATATTTATTTACAAAGTATATAAAATTTACCAGGCACAGGTATCAGAGTTGTCAAAATGGCCTGAGAGGAAATATTTTAAAAATTCTGAACAGAAAGGAAAATCCCTTTTCCATGTATGGAACTACTATTGAATAAGTTCATTTTGATTGGTTATGTATTGGCGTGACACCCTTAGTCGACTTTAACCCTGCCTTGTCGTCGGAATAAAACCAACTTTGAGCCCGAGGTTAAAATAAGTAGAGAAATAAAATGTGAATCGATATATTAAATATATGACATATGCTTGAAAAATGGTAAATTTATATATGTATTTTTTTTCTTTGATTCGCGGGATAGAAAGATATGTTAATCGCTTAAACAACATGCCATAAACATCTTGCATATGCATGTACTTGTACGTGTGCGCGCATGAAAACGTTAAACAATATATCGTTGATAGTTGATATCATTGTAACTTTTATATTCTTAAATGAAATCCTGGGATACTTAGCATATTTATAAAAGGTCTTAGAGGAATAAGGCATGATAAGGGACATGGGGAGCGTTTGGGGAACATCTGTAACGGTCCCCGTTACAATTAGCACTAGTTTTTCTTGTGTGACACTCTCAAGAAAATGATCTGAGATTTTTAATTTTAGATTTTGGTTTGTCTGTTTTGATCGTCTCTGATGTGTGCCTTTCAACATGCATTTTGTTTTACTAGTGTTCAAAATCATCTGATTCTGAGAACACCATGTTTCTATATTACTTATGTCCGAAGATAACATGTTTTGAATGGAAGAAACATTACTGTCAGAAAAGTGAAGAGTAGCGTCATCCGCAAATAAATCTCTGCTTGATTTCTCTATGAATAATGGGAGATCATTGATGTAAAATAAGAAAAGAAGTGGGCCTAAAATTGATCCCTGTGGCACTCCCGCTGTGACTAACTGTTTTTCAGATTTTATATTTCCAAATTGAACACTTTGAAACCTACAGTTTAAATATGAGTCAAACCATTGTACTGCTTTGCGGTCAAAATTGTAGCAACGTACTTTTTTAATTAAAATATCATGATTCGCAAGATCAAAAGCCTTGCTAAAATCAAGAAAGGTTACGCCGACAAGTTCGCCAGTACCCATTGCTTGTAGCCATTCATCAATTAGTTTAGTAAGCGCGGTTTGGCACGAGTGTGATTCTCTGAAACCTGATTGTGAATTGCAAAGTAAATCAAAATCTGATATAAATTTACGGATATGATTAGCAACATGTTTTTCAACTAGTTTCGACAAAGTGGGGAGGATAGATATTGGTCTATAATTACTAGGATCAAGTCTATCTCCTTTCTTGTATATTGGTGTTACCTTTGCAGATTTCAATTCATTTGGAAATATTCCTGTAGAAATACTGACATTGATTAAATGGGTGATACATTTGTATATCGCTGGTGCAGCATGTTTAAATAGGCGTGGACCTATGGTATCGATACCAGCCGATTTATTTACATCAAGTTTGTTTAATAAAGCTAACACGTCATTTTCATGTATAAGGGGAATGCTAAATTTATCACCATGTTCAAGCTTGGTTTTGTAAACTGCATTAATTTCTCGTAGTCAAAATTTTTCCGTTCGATATTTGAGATAAGTTTTTTCTGATATACCTGTGAAATGATTGTTAAAAATTCAACAATTTCTTGCGTGTCCTCGGTGGTGTTACTATTGTCAGAAATAGTCATCGGTACAAAATTATGTGATTTTGATGCTAGTTTATTCAATATGTTCCACATTTGTTTTGGATTTTTGCTTTGCTCTATAGTTGTCCTATAATATTTGATCTTTGCGCTGTCACCATTTTGATGGAAACTGTCACGCATATGTTGCGCCTTAGTGATTTCTGGTGTTAACCACTTAGGGCGATAATCGTTTTTTACTCGCTTAGTTTTAATTTTTGCATGTTTGTCCAAAACTTTGTTAAATAGGATGTAAAATTTTCTCAAAAATTCATTTGGGTCACATATGCTTTCCAGTGTTGTAAAATTAGCATTATATAAATCATTTAAGAAATTGTGTTCATTGAATTTTTTAAAGCATCTGTATGTTATCTCAATGTGCTATCCTTTATGTAAGGATTTATTTGTTTTTCTTGTGAAACACACTGGGTAGTGGTCTGACAAAGCTATGGGGTGCACTTGAATTTCACACACGTTTTCAGGTAAATTAGTGTAAACATGGTCAATGAGTGTTCTTGATGTATTTGTAATTCTAGTAGGTTGTTGAATTACTTGTGTTAAATCAAACTCTTCTATTGCAGAGGTCCAGTACCGAGGGGGGTCTTTGAGCAGGTCAATATTAAAATCACCTGTTAAGATAATTTCATTTTCATCACAGCGGGAGGCACAATTTATTTCTCTAGCCAACTCATCAACCCAGTTGGAGGCAGCAGATGGAGGCCGATATGCAGAACGAAAGAAAATTGGTTTAGATTTTGGAATTATAATTTCAAGCCATATTGTTTCTATATTATTTTGTTCAAGGTCATCTCGACGCTTATAATTTAGATCTTTAGACACATATACAATAAGTCCTCCACCTGCTTTACCTCGTCTATCCTTTCTTTCAAAAACATATCCATCTATGCTTAATTCATTATCAGCTGTATTTTCATTTAAGAAAGTTTCACAAACCCCAATTACATCTAGTGACTGTTTACTATTTAAAAGTAATTGGATTTGATCAAATTTCGGCAAAATGTGACAAATATTTAGATTCCCAAATTTTAGCCCCCTTTTATTTAAGCCGAAAGGTGATTGTGAATTTCTAGATTTTTCGGGAGGATGATTTGCATCCTTTTTTTCGTGACTTTTTTGTTTGTATAATTTTCTGAATTTTCCTGTTTTGATAATGAATTTACAGATTTTTTAGGGATAGGTGGCTTGTTTGAATGAGGGTCTATGTGAAACTGTGAACATTTACATTTTACATTGTTACATTCTTGACATAAGTTTATAAGATTTTCATAAACGTTTTTACAACTAGGATAATTGTTATTTGTAATAACGGCTGTACATTCATCGCCGATTTCCTAATATTCGCAAAATTTAACTTTGTGACCAATTTCACCACATTTCCAGCAAGTAACTTTCCTCCCATGTCTGCAGTTTCGTGCGGAATTGCCCTCTTCACCACAGAATGGACAGGTGTATTTACGGGATGTATTAAGGCGGCCTTGTACTCTGTCGCATTTCAAAACGTTCACTTGTCCTTGAATGATCCTGAGAAACGAAGATGTCCCTTTGTCAGAGAGATGGATTCCGTCCTTCCAGTACAATTCAGGGCGAGGTTTTTCTTGCTTGAACACCTGTGTTGTCGATATCACTATAGCTCCGTATTCCTCACAAACAAAACGAATTACATTATTAACTTCACAAAGATTGATATCTTTCCTTGCCAAAACTTCACAAATATACACTTGGACATTAGAATTCCGGGACTTGAGATCGGTGATAATTTCTACAAAATCATTTTCAATGGCCTCCCTGTCGCGGTTGTTTCCGACATCATTTCCTCCAGCAAGAATAACCACATCATTATAGGAGGAGACGTTCATCTTAGCTAATTTTGCACGAATATGAGAGACTTGGGCTCCTCTGTTTGTGCTAACTTGTACACAGGGCAGTAATCCTCGGGTTTTTATTCTCTGCAGGATTGAATCCCCAATCAAAAGCACAGATTTCCCATCTTCTGGCTGTCTCCGTATTTTCTCCGTCTTTTGGCTTTGTGGCAAATATGTAATGGGTTCTGCATCCGTGGATTCTGTGGATGTGCTTGAATCTGTCTTGGTGGCAGTAATGGCGCACTGTGTGTGTCTGGAGACTCCGTTGGATACTGGGAGACCTTCAGTAGTCGTTCCTTTCTGTTTCAGAGATTTATTTGATGTCTGGGTTGAAGTACTTTTACATTTCTCTTCTTTTGGAAGCAGCTGCTTTTTTAGATTTTAAAATTCCCTTGTTAAGGTTGCAACCATTTCAGAGAGTTGTTTGATGATCTCTGCACTGCTGCATTGGTCACAATTAGAGTCCACAGATAGTTTGTCAGTTTTACCAGATTTGTAGGTAGATTTTGGGGTGGATGCAAAATATGGAGATGGTTGCTGAATAACCAGCTTGCATTCCGTATCACTGTAATAAGCATCTTCGTTTAAATTGTGCATATCAGATTGACTCTTCATTTCATTCAGGAATTCACTACTGTACCATTCAAAGGCACAAGATCCTTGAATGAGGATAGTATTAGTACTTTTGTAAATCGTTACTGTAACAGACTCACATGTAGATTTGTATATGCACCCGTTTTTCTTGTTATTTCCATGAAATAAGAGCATTTTCTGGAGCACAGACAGAACAAAATCATATTTCTGGCCATCATAGTTTATGGTCACACTTTCTTTGTTAAGCTTAACGTGAAGAAAGTCTGGTATACTCACGGATGAGGTTAAGTCCAGTTCATTATCTTTTCCAGTAAAAGATTGTGAAAATGCACTAAATGAGTCCCAAATTGATTTAAACAGATTGGAATTCACACTAAGATCCATGATTTCTTGATAATTTTTACTTATCAGCTGGGTACAGAGAGAGCTCATAAAAACACGTCTTATCTCTTCAAGAGTCAGAGTCAGAGTCGATGGTGAGCGATAACATAATATTTAGCATAGCTGACATTAAACATATAGGTGAGCGATAACATAATCACAATCATAAACAATGTGAAAAAACTTGAATGGACCTACACGGTGGATAACAAGCCTTTTTAACTGGGGTAAAAACTTGCTGAGACTCGCCATGGCGGCATAAACATACTAAACTAAGTCGTATTTTAACACATTCACTCAACATTGGAGGAATTGGCTGTATTGAGATTGAAAAGATTTTACTTTTTATTCTGTGTGAATATTTCAGATGAATAAAATGTGTTTAGTTTAAAACTCATGGGTATTTACTTTATTGGACATGGGAAAGTCTAGATGTGTGTTTTTTATAATTTGAATTATATCTGTTTACTAAAAAATATTTTGTGTTTATGAGTCAAGCAAAAATAATTTAAGAAAGACATCAGGGGAGTTTAACATTAAAAAATTATAAGTGTTTATGAGTTTAGCAAAAATAACTTATGAGAAATATTAGGGGAGTTTACCATAAAAAATAATTTATTGTGTAAAAATAAAATTTTAGGAAAAATGATTATAAAAATATTCTAAGTTTTAAATAAAAAATTTAAAAGTGGCCTGGTGTTTTCTTGACACACTCGTTTCTTTGACTGTATGAAAAGATGATCTTTTCTGGACACACTCGTTTCTTTGACACACACACTCGTTTCTATATACCACTTTATTAAGGGGGATGTACGGCCACCTTTAGTGCTGTGAGAACAAAATGTAAACATTTCTTCAAATGGCTAAAAAACATCATATTTTGGTCAAATTTTAAGTCCTCATGATAAAGATACAATAAATATTCATAACTGAATGCATGTTGTGCATATTTAATCTATACTTTTGCAGAAAAATGCTTTTGATATGCTCCTTAGCACTGCGCAGCTACAGAATTCAGCAGAGCCTTAAAAAATCCAAAAAAAATATGCAAACTGTGCATCAATGTTCTCTCTACAACCATTTGTTGAGAAAATGTCTAAATTTTAAACTTTTAAATGATAATTTCAAGTTCAAAACAAGGTATCGTTGTCTTCAAAAAGAGTGTAAAGAACCATGAAAGTAGTTCATGGATAGCAGCACGTGGTCTATTTTTAGCACAGAATTTTGTTTTCCAGACCTCTTCTTAATATGGAGGGACATAACAATCTTTAAATATAGAAGAGAACAAGTTTGGCTTTCCAGAAAACCTTAAATGTCATCTCTTTGGCTTTGTTAATGTCACAAAATAAACAGTGGAATGTAACTTGTTCTCAGCTATTACATATTTTTCTATATTATTCCTCTAGGGAAGGAGAGTGGCATTTTATCTGAACAATATTAGATAAAGAAAAAAAGAGTAAAAATCCTATGTTGTGGATAGGAAGAAAATATTTTAACAAATTTATTTTTGGAAGCTGTATATTTATTGCACACAAAAAGTGCGCTGTTTGTCCATTTATTTCTCCATTCTCCTCCTGGACCTGAAAGTGAGATGATCGAAAAAAAACTGTTTGCAAGATAAAACAAAATCTTTTTTTTTTGGCTTGCAATATAATCCGGTCTTAGATGCTTCGATCAGATCGAGAGCACTTGATAGAACAGGAAGAAAGTTCTCTAAATTCACCTTTTTGCAATTGAGGTTACAAGAATTTGAAAGAATTTATCCAGAACCAGATTGAAAGTTCTTTAATTATAAACATGAAATTAAACTCCTTAAAAAGAATAGATAAGACATGCAAAAAATACTAATGCTTCTCTGTGTATCTTAATCTTCCAATGTCAGTAGTTTCTTATGGAAGTAATGTATCCGCTTATATAATATACAGCTCAACAAACTTTTTAAGCTCACATGGATTTTCGCACAAATTAAGGTCACATTGTTGTTGTAAACATTACTATTTTCAAACTGCAGTACAATGGCATAACCCCTCGTTATATTACATATATAATGTCAAGCATAAATGTCTTTTAAAATTTTAATTTTAAGTTTCCAAAATGGATGATTTAAAGGAAAATTTATAAATAAATGGTAGGATGTTTCGACTATACGATTCCACGATGGGTTCTTACAAATTTTATAAACGAACTTTCCTTGATCCCATGTCGTTGAAATTTTCAACTTTTCTTCTTAAATATGAGTATTTTTAAAAAAGCTTTGCTCATTTACCATACTCCTCTTGATTTCGTCGAAATACAGCTCCAAAAAGGGATAATTTTGCAAAAGAAAACCACACTAGAGGGTAGGATAATGAAGTATTGTTTATTTTTTAAATAACATATTCCTTCTATGAAAAGGAAAATTCCTCTGCATTTACGGTTTGAAACGTTAAAATTTTGCTGTAGGATTAATCTTTCATGATTCTAGATTTTAGAAGTTGGCGCTTAAAAATAACACCTTATTAACATAGAAAGTAGTCAAACAGATGAAAAATACTATTACCACCCCGAGTTAAAGAGTCAAAATGTACAGAGAATACAAGTTACAGTAGCCGTACTGTACCCATGTCTACGTTTCTGCGAAGAGCTATTGCTTTCAAACAACGGATAAAAAGACAGTTACAACTGGCAAGAAGATACAAAAATTCAAATGAAAATAGTTGGGTTTTATTTCAGCCATAAACATATCAAAGTTCTACCAATTGATTTGTGTGAATAAGGTTTCAGTGAATGAAATAAAACTCAAATTATGTAAACACTACTTTTAAAATGTATTTTGTTGTCTCGATACACAATATTATATTATAACAATGTGACCTTAATTTGTGCGAAAAACCATGTGAGCTCAAAAAGTTTGTTGAGCTGTATTCAGTGATCACAACATGTGCTTTTAATTTCTGAAGATTCCGGATTTACTCTTAATACATTCGATCTCTTAATCAGACTTAAATGTATTATTTTTTAGAAATTACAGCAAGTTCATAGAATGACTAATGAACCAAAAATTTGAAGTTTTCGCCATCAATCCATATCAGTAAATGCGATTACTTATATGAATGTTTTAATTTCTGTGAATTCTTGGATCCACGTGTCGGCCGCAGAGGATCTTTACACATGCACTGACCTAGTTAGAACATTCCATCGAGGTCTCACCATCATTTACGTTTATAGCCAAGAAGACTTTACATGAGAACATACAATGCATGCAACATGTATATTTGAAGAACCCTCACCACCCAGGCGATTTTGTGTGTCGGACTAGTACTCTCTATGTCAGATTGTTTTTTTTTCCTCAATAACAAGGCAGATCGCTCATTGTTTACATCTCGATCTATATTTAGATAATCGCATCATCATCAAACTGACCAGTTGGTAATCCTCGAGTGGTCTCGCACTTTTTGTATGGGGCGTAGTGGAGTCAGCCGAGGATTGCCGATGGATAAATGGCAGCTTACACTGTGAATTCACATCCGGAAATCAAACTTAATGTGTCATCTCTCGTGAGAGATGACAATTACAGTTGCAAAATATTTCAAATAGTATGAACACTTTTAAAAGAGGAAATGTGTTATAGTATGGCTTGAAGTAATTCATATAGTATTATTATCGAACAGTTGTTAAATAATGTACTTATATTGATTTAAAAAAAAAATCTTAAACTCTTTGATTCCAGGTAAGGAAAAATGAGCACCATCAAAGTTTACAAGTTTACAAAGGTCTACAAGTCTTTAACAAAGTGTCAAAGTTAAATACAAATGAAGATTTCTTCTTCTGCATACAACTCAGTTTTAAGGCATGTACAGTCTGTACTCTAGCAGCACAAGATAAACAGATAAGCATACAGAGTTTGCAAGTAAGATCTTTCAAACTTAAATATTTCACAGGTGACCATTTCCTGAGGAAACTTAAAACAATTGTAACATCCCACACATAATCATGTTTAGGTGCAGGAGGTCTCAAATTAAAGACCCCTTTCATAAAGCGAATAATAACAGGGTGAGACCCAATAGCATGTCCATCAATAACAAAACCTAATGCAGACAATGATGCTCTGGCTGTATTGAGAGCACTATAACCTAAGTTATTATGGTACAACATAGTCAAAAATTCAATAACATGATTCAAAGAAATTTGAAATTGATTAATTTTCCTTTCACGACAGAAAGAAACCCATCTCTTATGGAAAGTCTTATACTGTTTCTTTGTACTGCCTCTCCAAGATGCCATGAGGATATTGGTAGCGTCATACGAAAAGCCTGAGTTTTTGAAATGTCTCCCGACAATCGACATGCCATCATCACTAGGGATTTCCTCAGAGGATGACGTTCTTTGGAATGTACAAGATACAGTAGATCCTCCTGCTGAGGCAAAATTCGTGGGTGTTCTATCAACAGTTCCAGGACTTTGTTGTACCACACTTGAGTTGTCCAGACTGGCACCACCATGATGCATTCTGCTCTGTCTTCCATGATCTTCTGCAGACACCTCCCTATCAAGCTAAAAGGAGGAAAAAGATAGCTATAATATTTGCTCCAATCAACAGTAAATGCATCAACAAAACTTGCACTGGGGTCAGGCTTCCAGGAGCAATAAGTATCGACTTGAGCATTAAGTCTATTTGCAAACAAATCAATATTAGGCATTCCAAATGAATTAGTGATATCATTAAACACATTAGTATTCAGTTTCCATTCAGTTTGATCCTCAAACTTTCTAGACTTTCTATCTGCAACCACATTATCTACCCCAGGTATGTGAGCGGCCAGTAGCCAGATGTCCCTATCAATGCACCAATCCCAAATCTTACAAGCTATTTCATTGCATAGATTGGAGTGAATACCTCCCATATTATTTATGTAACTAACAGCAGTGACATTATCCAACATAACTTTGATTGACTTATGATGTTGATCTTTGCAAAAAGATTTCAGTGCATAAAAACATGCAAGAAGTTCTAAGGCATTGATGTGATAAGACTGTTCAGTGTCTGACCAGTGACCACCTATCTCTTGATTATTGAAAGTGGCACCCCAACCAAGTAATGAAGCATCAGAATAAACCTCAAAATCTACAGACCCATGACGTATATGTCTACAAGCTTTATGGACATTGTCTATCCACCATAACAAATTGTCCTTCATTTCGTCACTAATACACATTGTGGAATCGAAATTTCCATATGAACATTTAAGTGCCTCAGTTTTTCCCTTTTCAAGGGATCTATAATGCAGGGGCCCAAATTCAATGGCTGAAAAACTGGAGACCATCAAACCAATAACAGATGCTACATTTCTGATTGATGCCTCAGATTTGCGGTGTAATTTTTTGCATTCATTAAAAATATTTTCTTTTCTCTCATCTGTTAATGTAACAATCATGTTAACTGAATCGATAACATTGCCAAGAAAAGCGATTTTTTGTGTTGGTTTTATAACTGATTTTTCATAATTCACAAAAAATCCCAGTTTTTCAACCAATGTGACCATTGAAATTGCACCCTTTCTACATTCCGGTACAGTGTCTCCTACCAAAAGAGAGTCATCTATGTATCCCACATTCACATGACCTAATCTTCGTAATGTAGCATAAATAGGCTTCATAAGTTTTGTAAACAATCTAGGAGCACTAGATAAACCTTGAGGTAAGGAAGTGAATTGAAACAATTTATTTTCCCAGGAAAACTGCAAAAAATTTTGGTGTTCGATTGCTACAGGTATGGAATAATAAGCATTCTTCAGATCCACTGATGCCATAAAGCAATTAGGGGTTATGACATTTAGAGCACTTTCAAATGTGTCCATCTTAAAATGATGGTACTTAATGAACTGATTCAACTCTTTTAAATTCAAAATCATTCAAAATTCCCCATTGCGTTTTGGTCTTAGAAAAATAGTTGACACAAATCCAACATCGTTTGAATTAATTTCTTTAATAACTTCCATTTCCAAAAGTTTGTTTATCTCTTTCTTAATATATGAACATTCTTTCTCGTTGAATTTTATTTGATGAGGAACAGAAGTCTGAACTGGTATACAGTCATTTTAAAACTCTAAATGACAATGTTGGACAATATCAAGAATGCTTCTATCAGAAGTGAGTTTTTCCCATTCGGAAATAAATTGTTTCAACCTTCCAGCTACAAAAATTTGATTTTCTGGAGAGAATGTTAGACTTACCTGGAAGTCTACCTGCCGTTGTTGGGTCGAGAGCTCCCTCGACGCCCTTTGAAGTTTTTTGGGTCACTGTATCCTGAGTAACCTCTGGTCTGTCCCTGTGTGGACCGATTTTGAAAAATGGACCTTCGTCCACGAAAGTTTCCAAATCTATTTCTGTTAGGGAAACCTCTGTCAGACCTTTGCTGCGTAGGAAAACTGCTCAATTTGTTACTGATGCGACTACAGTCACCTATTTCCTTCACAGTTTTAGGGACATCGTCCCCAAAAAGATAAGATGTATATTTCACATTATGCGAACACAAATGGGAATACTCCCCTTTCATATTTGTTTTCATGAGTTCTCTGCGAAGCATGTTGATTTGATAATTCGACTGACCCAGCAATGCTAAAGCTTCCATGCTTCTACCTATCAGGTCAAAAACACATGGATCGTCAAGCTTACCAATTTTGTCACAAACTTTTACCATGATGGTAGCTGCTTTGACCACAGAAGTCTCACCATTTTGCAGTTTCTTGTCAACTGTACGAGTATTGGGTTGTAGGAATCCCCATACTAACTGATTTGTTTTTACTGTAACTAAACTTTCACAATTATCAGGTCTAGCATTCACCGAGTCTTTGGTAAGTTCAGTATATCTATCATCTTCTATCCCTTGTCTAAACCAGTCATTAACACACGAAGCTAACTCTGAGTTAACAGAAGTATCACATACCTCCTTGATTTTGAGTTTTTCACCTGCCGATTTAAATTTATTGTCAGCACCTGACGATGTCGCAGTGTCTTTATTAACAGTACTAGTATCAGCAGTTTGACTTGTATCATGATCGGCGGCATTATCGTCATTAACAGCGACCGCGTAACTGTCAGGAATAGGGCCGTAATCGCCACCATCGTCGTACTCCTCCGCTATTCTAAAAAGTTCATCCACACGATGACTTAAATTATTAAAGTTCTGATCCGACTTACATTGACTTTCCTGGATCGACTTCAGAACGTTTAGCACGTCCGAGATAGATGGGTCCGAGCCACTCGGACCTGGCGATACATTAGGTCTGCGAACATCTGAGCCTCTGTCCTTCGCTGACGAAGCCACTGGATGCTGACTCGACACCGAGTCTGCTTTTGCGGATTTGCTAGGTTTCCTACTAGCGGTCGTCTCAACTTTTCTTTTCCTGGTGTTACTCGTTTTGTCATCAGGTTTTTCTGTAGGAAAAACAGCGTTTTTCTCAGGAGACAACATGGCGTTCGCCATAGTCGAAACCACGTGCAACCGGAAAAAACGAAAAAAAGCAAAAAGTCTGCTTTACAAGTATTCAGGAACCGCGTCCCAAAAAGTAGTAATAGTCTATCAAACCTCGTTTGACAGTACTCAAAGAAATCAACTATCGTCAACAACGTTGACAAGAGAAAAAATATTATCACGTCCGTCTACCAGCACAAATTACAGAACACTGAATCCGCACATGCGCAGTACAATCTCACGTGGTCTCGTAATTGATATTTACGAAATAGAATTCTACTGGTTCTCGGAATTTGAGTACTAGAATCAAAATCATATTATAAATTTAAATTTCTTTAATACATATAATTTTTCTATTTAAGTCAAATGTACAAATGATACATAAAAAAAAAAAAATAAATTAAAGTATCTCCATACTGGAGGAATTTAAAACCGGAAAAAATTAAGTTATTCATTTGAATAATTCTGTACCATACAATACAATTTATTCACCTACAGGTACAGGTACAGAGAGGAAACTCTTAATGATTATGGAGGAGGTGAAGGTACAAGTAAACCATAACGCGAAGTTCCTGTAAGAAAAGTCGTCACAGTCAACATGAATGTAGCAGAGGATGCAGTGGAGACTAATGGAGAAATAGCGAAACTATTGCCTCTCCAGTCTCACGATGATGTTTGGAAGTGGGAGGACAAACCTAAAGATGAGGAAGCGACAAAAACATAACGTAAATACTAGTACATCTTTAAAAACTTAAATATACAACTCTTATCGTGCTTATTAATATCACAAAACGCATTTAGCATTGAGGTAGCTATTTATATGGTCAAATCTACATTGTTCATTAAAGGTACTTGGACACAGATTTGAAGTTAATTTTTTCTCTATAATATTACGAATTATATATGTTAATAGCATTTCACACAAAAATTAATTAAAAATCTTATTTCATTTAAAAGTTATTAAAACTTCAAATTTTTTGGCGGGTTTGATTGACAACCTTGCTCTTTCACAAATTTTAATTTTACTCTTAATACTTAAGAAAAGTGGCACAATACTTAGGAAAAAATGGTTTGAACAATTTAAAATTTACACTTCCCAAAAATGTCCACATAAGCTTCAGCTTTTATAAACATTGGTTTTTGAGATCTTTTGATGACCCCATCCTATTTTCTTTTTATTGACCTCCCTTGTGAAGAGACTTTGCCCTTCATTTAACAATTTAAACTCCCTTTAACCCAAAATGCTTTGTTCCGAGTTTAGTTAAAATTGGCGTAATGGTTCTTGAGAAGAAGTAGAAAGTGTGAAAAGTTTACGGACGACGGATGACGTACAAATTGTAATGAAGTGAGCTAAAAAGGAAACACTCAAATTACTTTACAAAGAAAATGCACAATGAACAGATTAATTAATTTTGATTTTTAGTTTCTCGGTCTTTAAATAAAATAAGAGAAAACTTGTCCTGATTTTTTTCAATCTCTGTAAAAGAAAATAATACAATAAATGTAGCTCTTTAATTTGGTCCATCCATAGATACATCGACTTGACAGAAAAGCAAATTGACTTTGAACTTCCTGCTCGGTTGATAAAGTTTTCTGTGAAGTTGATATATTTATGGATTAACCTCATTAAAAGGATATACTTGTACATACATGTATATAATATACATACAGTAAAACCTGTCTAATCCAACATACATTGGGGAAACAAATTATGTCGGAAAGACAGGGTGTCGGATTGCACAGTGTTAAAAACAAGGAAAATGGGAAAGAAATTTAAGGTCGAAATTCATTTTGTCGGATTATTCAGGTGTCGGATTAGACGGTTTTCACTGTAGTTCTTTTTTAGATATCTTTCAGAACATCAAATTGCACGTACTGCACGAGGGGCAGACGAGAGCAATTAAGAGCAAATTTTCCCAAACCAGTAAAATAATTAAGAACCTTTGTCCCGGTCATCATAGAGGATGAAGAGGGGTGAAGCAACTATATACTAGTTTAAGGAGGATATTTCACGGAAGCTTCTTCCGGGCAAATTCTTCAAGATACTGAATGCAACAAGTCACCCGGTGTACGGAATTGAATTAAAGGCAGACGCCGTAGTACGTGTATTTAAAACCAGTTACAAACATAAAATTATATAAATTTCTTTTAAATGGTTAATTTAAATCCTCCAAATTTTCATTATCATCAATTATAAAAGGAAAAAAAATCACTCACAAATGTGATATGAAAGGAATCAAGTTTAATTTACTGTACTAAATATTGTATATATTCATTCTTATGCATAGTTAAGGAATCTACCCCGCCACCCCAGCTCCAAACCAGAAGACATAGAGAACCAAACTTAGCATCAAAATATGTATTTCTGCCTACTGAACTACCATACCAAATTGGAACTTTTTTTTTTTTTTTT
>PRKT01000739.1:220563-247963 GCA_003671525.1 Saccostrea glomerata
CCCCCCCCCCCCCCCCATCCCTGTCGCACAAGTATCCTAACCAATCCCTAGCCGCATCTTCTATTTCTTTATCCGTTGCATCTCTGCAACACCTGTTCTTTCTCACAGTTTTGCATCTCTGCAACACCTGTTTTTCTCACAGTTACCGTCGAAACAAGATACTTTGATTTTATTTTTTATGTGAAATAATTTTATTTTACTCAAGGAAACTCGAAACACTGCACACTTAAGAGTTCTACTTCGTAGGGTTATTTATGTCATTAGAGTGACCTGCCCTTAGAAGTAAGATAGAACAAATATTGTCATTTACAGTTAATTACATAATTTATGTTGGATTAAAGTATTCCTAACATTATATAATACAAACTTAGATAAAGGAATGTACAAAATCCATTTTTCTGGAGTAAATGTATAGTGAGAGTGAGACCTTTAAAGTATAGGGTGATGTATACATATAAATAGTAAATGCATTGCTGTCTCAAATTTTTCATATTTTTAAAGTAAACTTTATTTAATGATTAGTGTAGATATCTACAAAGTTGTTTATTGTTGATTTGTAAATATTGTCCTACATTTATAGCTGTCTTGTGTATGCAGCTTATTTGCTGTTTAGTAAATGACCCATTCCCATTGAATGGTATGCATGTTCATTGTTTTTATACCAAACAATAATTTATAATGTATATAAACATTGGAATGATATTTTTTGTAAAGTTTTTATTTTAAATATTCATTAATTAATGCAGTTTGAAATTTTATTTTGTAATTTGCATAAAGTTTGATTATCTCCCTTGATTCTGATAAAAGCTATATTATTATATTGATTGTACATGTATATTGGTTAATCCAGACTTGTTCAACTCGAACCCACAGCCTTGTTGTTATATTTACATCCGTTATCACAAGTCCACACATGTCCGTTACACTTACGAGATTTTCTCCTTGTAATGCCTATTATAGCCATATCCCCCTTCCCCTGACATGGTTTTAAGTTTTTAGAATCTGCGTAATTTTACTAAAGCCGTAGATGGGCTTGAGTTATCTAAAACAATGCTAGGTCATCTATTTACTCAATTTTAAAACACAAAAATATATTATTTTTGTAGCTAAAAATATTTCTAGAAACAATTGAACAGTGAGTGAAGCTCCGCAGCCGCAACAGTTACTATACAGAGATTTCACGCTTTCCTTTGCGTAGGATTCTCAAGTTACTTTTTACTGTCGCCGACAAAGCATCCTTGGAATGTCCACTGAACAGGTCCAGCACAATACCCCGATAAAGGTATATAGCTTGATTAAGCTATATAGCTTCATCAAGGTATTTAAAATACCTTGATCAAGGTATTTTATTTAATGAAAATTAAAAATAATTCTTTAAAAATTAATTTCTGAAAGTCGAGTTCTGAGTTGTTATCAGTAAATTCACCCATGCATGAAAAGTTCTCAAACACAAACAAATCAGTATAAAAACGTGTCGTAAGAGGAGACGTTATTTTATGCTTTCTTTTTGATACCAGAGTGTTTTTCATGCACGAATAGACACACTGTCAAAAACTCAGAACTCGACTTTCAGTATTTTATTTTTAAAGAATTTTTTTGAATTTTCATTACATAAAATACCTTGATCAAGGTATTTTAAATAACTTGATAAAGCTATATAGCTTTATCAAGCTATACACCTTTATCGGGGTATTGTGCTGGACCTGCTGAAGACTTTGAAAAGATGACGCAGGTTACCCCATCTTTAACAAATTCTACTACACATGGCCAGAAAATGTATGGCACATGTACCACTAACTGAAATTGCTTATTATGGGCCTTCAAATAATGTGTACTTGAAGTATGTGTGTAAGTGGCAGTGAAAAATATTAACACAAAATCAATGTTAAATTCTCGTAATATCTGTAGCTTTGGTAGCAGAACCTATATTATAATTACTTTTGGATTCCTAGGATATATGTACATGTGTATTGGACATGCCGCTCAGCTAGATAAACCCCATCCTCTAAAGCCAAGGTCCAGATTAGGAGTGGATCGTACATTTTGGCCGTGGTTAGCAACGATGGATGAACCCGTAGTCACGTGGAGTTTTTGGACAACCCCCCCCCCCCTCCCCTCCACTTTGAAAATTTTTTTCTACAGGCTTGAAGCAAGCTATTTAGATGTTTTTTTTAATGTGATGTACACCATTAAGCAAACTTCTCACTGTCTGATATTAGTACTCCATGCATATTCTTGAGTGGTGAAACTTCTGATGCCTCTGTTCTTTTTCCTTTAATAAAACTTCAGAACCTCTTAGGCCGCAGTGGCGTATATTCCATATAGGCTAAAAGGCTGTATAGCCTACACATCATTTTCTTAAGAACTACAAAAATATATAGGGCATACATATATATATATCTCTGAAAGTAAGAGTTTATTAATAAAGTTGCTTCAAAATTATAGGTCTTGCCTATTTTATTTCATTTTAAGTCAAATAGCAAAAAGGCCGTATTAATTCTTAGCAAACTGGACTTTACTTTATCCGACGGTTTGATTCCAATATGTGAGTTAAGTCATAGTGTCATACAAGGTGAAATTTCAAAATTTACTATGAAGTCTATAGTAGAATATTTAAAAATATTTTATTAAAAAAAATAAAATAATTAAGAGCTTATATTCGCCTTTCAATGCTGAAACCATTGTTTAAAAAGGATTACTCAAAATCTATGAAATAAACAGTTGGTTTGGCATTCCACCTTAATTTTGAACAGACCAACAAAAAACAGAATGAAGGCAAAGGCGATTATATCACGCGATAACATAAAGTGTTTCGTAAAGACAAGATAAAAATAAAAATGCAAATTTTCCTACAGAACAATATTTTGCTTTTTTCTGTGGTAGTACAAGAATTTATATTCCTTTAAAGTTTTAAATATATTCGTTTTAAAAATCTTTTTATCGTAAAATCGCATGAAATTGTATCTAATTTTCAAAATTTTCTCGGGGGAGGCCCCCCGAACCCCCACCAACGGGAGGGGGCGACCCTAATGACCTGGCCACTTATTACATTTTCTATCAGCTATGTTGAGGAAGGTCAGAGTTTACATTCCTTTTATATCGTATGGGAAGTTTAATTGTGCCGTCATTGAAATTTAACAAGCCACAAAATTAATTAACGACATGATCATGCGTAAATAACAACTTGAATTTATTTATTTTATCGATTATTTATACAATCTTGTAAAATCGCAATACTTCATAGAAATACAGTCGAGTTACAGAAGAAAGCCTTTCGTCAACTATGACGTCATCAGCCTTGACATGACGAAGCGCAGGTGCTCCAGAGGATTAAAATCACCGGTTTATAATTACAAAAATGCTTAAGGTCTTCAATCCCTAATAGGAAGAAATTCAATGAAATTTGAAGACATAATAGATATGTAGGCATTAAATACTCAGTTTATTTAGACATACTTCCCATTTATTACTATAAGTATGTATAGTGGGATGGGTCCTAATTCATGACCTTGAATTTTGGTAAGAGTTATCTCCCCTTTTTTAATTAATAAAAAAAAAATCAACTAAAAAAAATTTAGCCGGTAAAAAAATTGTTTTCAATTATCATTCTATTTATAATATTTCAATGCATCTTTCCACCACAGGATTTATTGATATTCAAATTATTTGAATTTTTATTTTGAAAAAACGCTTTTCCCCATAGACTTTAATGCAATCTTTGTTAATTAACTACTGCTTAATTAATGAACTTTTTAAAAATTTCTCGTGGGCAATCCTTTTCTACTATAAAATGGTTTAATATAATATCAGAGTATTGTGTACTCGACGGACATTTAAGGGTAGGGAATTTGGTACCATTAGGGATTGAAATCCTTAAATACATATGATTCCATTACTAATTTTTAAATCTAATCATTAAATCTAAAATAAAATATTTTTTTAAATACATGTAAAGAATATGAATTAATATAGTAGCTTTGAAACCTATTTCAGATGTTGAGGGTAACTTCTTTCGTTTATGCCTGGTGATTTTCTCTTTCTTAAATATTTTTTTTTCTAATTGATGAGACATTTTCTTTCTTTTTTAATTTACTTAATAATAATAATACTTTATTTAAAGAGGGTGACTCAATTAGTGCAAGCACTATTCTTCCTTGAGGCCCTCTATAAAACATATATAATACACAATGGTAAAACTTACATTCAACAATATTATACATGTACACAACAAACAATAATACATGCATCATTTCATTGATAATACAATCCACATATGTATACAATTATATAAGAATTTAAGTAGAACGTTGGTCTATTATGAATTTTCTTGACTTGATTTTAAAACTTTGAAGTGATGGAGACATTCTTACATTTAAAGGTAAATTGTTCCACAATACTGCACCCGAATATTGAAAAGAATTTTGAAATATTTTGGTATTGTGCTTTGGAACACACAAGTCAAAATTAGATTCAGATCTTAGATTGTATGAATTGGATGATTGGTAAATGAACATTTCAAACAGGTTATATGGCCTTGCACCGTAAAGCGTTTTATACAATAATACTAACTTATTTACAGTCAATTGCTCATGTACTGAGAGCCAATCAAGTCTTTCAAATAAGGGTTTTGATGGAGTGTCATAAGCAGCATCTAAGATACAGCGCGCTGCCCGCTTCTGTAACTTATGAATCCTCTCGAGGCTAGAGGCTGATGCATTACCCCAAATTGTTAAAAAGTATTCAATTGATGGCAGTATATAAGCATTATAGAATAACTTTCTTGTATTTAATGGAAGATACTTCTTAATTTTTCTTAATACAGATATCTTTGCAGATACGATTTACAAACAGCATCGACATGTGTATTAAAACTAAGTGAATTATCTATATGTATTTCAATTTTTCATGTGTGACACTCTCAAGAAAATGATCTGAAATTTGTAAATTTAGATTTTGGTTCGTCAGTTTTGATCGTCTCTGATGTGTGCCTATCAACATGCATTTTGTTTTACTTGTATTCAAAATCATCTGATTCTGAGAACACTATCTTTCTATATTTCTTATGTCCGAAGATAACATATTTTGAATTGAAGAAACATTACTGTCAGAAAAGTGAAGAGTGGCGTCATCTGCAAATAAGTCAATGTTTGACTTCTCTATGAATAATGGGAGATCATTGATGTAAAATAAGAAAAGAATTGGGTCAAAATTGATCCCTGTGGCACACCCGCTGTGACTAACTGTTTTTCAGATTTTATATTTCCAAGTTGAACACTCTGAAATCTGCAGGTTAAATATGAGTCAAACCATTGTATTGCTTTGGGGTCAAAATTATAGCAACGTAGTTTTTTTAATCAAAATATCATGATTCACAAGATCAAAAGCCTTGCTGAAATCGAGAAAGGTTACGCCGACAAGTTCACTGCGTGTATCCATTCATCAATTAATTTAGTAAGAGCAGTTTGGCATGAGTGAGATTCCCTGAAACCTGATTGTGATGATTTGCAAAGTAAATCGAAATCTGATAAAAAGTTACGGATATGATTAGCAACATGTTTTTCAATTAATTTCGACAAAGTGGGGAGGATAGATATTGGCCTATAATTCCCGGGATCAAGTCTATCTCCTTTCTTGTATATTGGTGTTATCTTTGCAGATTTTAATTCATTTGGAAATATTCCGGTAGAAATACTCACATTGATTAAATGAGTGACAGATTTGTATATGGCTGGTGCAGCATGTTTTAGTAGGCGTGGACCTATGGTATCGATACCAGCCGATTCATTTACATCTAGTTTGTTTAATAAAGCTAACAGATCTTTTAGGTGTATAAGGGGAATGCTTAATTTATTACCATGTTCAAGCTTGGTTTTTGTAAATTGGATTAATTTCTCGCAATCAAAATCTTTCCGTGCGATATTCGAGATAAGCTTTTCCGATATACCTGTAAAATGATTGTTAAAAATCTCAACAATTTCTTGCGTGTCCTCAGTGGTGTTATTTTTGTCAGATAGAGACATTGGTAAAAAATTATTTGATTTTGATGCTAGTTTATTTAATGTCTTCCACATTTCTTGTGGAGTTTTGCTTTGCTCTATAGTTGACCTATAATATTTGATCTTTGCGCTGTCTATAAGTGCTGTGACCTTGTTTCTCCAGATTAGGAAGTTTTCAAAGTCACCATTTTAATGGAAACTGTCAAGCATATGTTGCGCCTTAGTGATATCTGGTATTAACCATTTAGGGCGATTATTGTTTTTTACTCGCTTAGTTTTAATCTTTGCATGGTTGTTCAATACTTCGTTAAATAGGATATAAAATTTTCTCAAAATTTCATTTGAATCACATATGCTTTCCAGTGTTGTAAAATTAGCACTACCTAAATCATTTAAGGATTTCAATCCCTAATGGGACCAAATTCCCTACCCTTAAATGTCCGTCAAGTACACAATACTCTGATATTATATTAAAGCATTTTTTAGTGGAAAAGGATTGCCCACGAGAAATTTTCAAAAAGTTCATTAATTAAGCAGTAGTTAATCAACAAAGATTGCATTGAAGTCTATGGAAAAAAGCGTTTTTTCAAAATAAAAATTCAAATAATTTGAATATCAATAAATCCTGTGGTGGAAAGATGCATTGAAATATGAAAAATAGAATGATAATTGAAAACAATTTTTTTACCAGCTAATTTTTTTTAATTGATTTTTTTTTGTTAATTAAAAAAAGGGGAGATAACTCTTACCAAAATTCAAGGTCATGAATTAGGACACACCCCACTAAACATATTTATAGTAATAAAGAGGAAGTTTGTCTAAATAAACTGAGTATTCAATGCCTACATAACTGTTATGTTTTCAATTTCATTGAATTTCTTCCTATTAGGGATTGAAGACCTTAAGAAATTATGTTCATTGAAGTGTTTAAAGCATCTGTATGTTATCTCAGTGTGCTTTCCTTTACGTAAGAATGTATTTGTTTTTCTTGTGAAACACACTGGGTAGTGCTCTGACAAAGCTCTGGGGGGCAATTGAATATCACACATGTTTTCAGGTAAATTAATGTAAACATGGTCAATGAGTGTTCTTGATGTATTTGTAATTCTAGTAGGTTGTTGAATTACTTGTGTTAAATCAAACTCTTCTATAGCAGAGGTCCAGTACCGAGGGGGTGTTGCTAAAATGCGGAACGGAAAACGGAACGGAAACGGAAAATTTTATGTCAAACAAATAACATAGATTCAATATAAATCAGATAAAAGAGCAATATTCTTGTTGTAAAAGTCATTTCTAATAAAAATTTATTGTAAACTATTATATATTCATGAGTCATACACTTCCTCCGTGGAAAAAAATGCAAATGAAAGAACCCCCCCCCCCCCCCCCCCACACACACACGAAATAGAATTTTCGTGTTTGGGCAAAGGACATATCCCCCTTTTTTTGCTTGTCAAATTTGTTGTATGTTGAAATTTTTTTCTGACCCCACCCCTCTTTCAATTTGTTGCCAATGTCAATGTCTGTAAAGACAAAAATAACTAGTTATGCTATTCAGATTATGCACGCAGTGTCGAATTCGCGAGTCATGAAAGGGGGAACAGCAGTTTCGGGTCTGTGTAGGTCCCACAGCCATATTAAAAATTGATTTATTAAACCTTATGTCCATTTTGGACCCCAAAAAGGGGGCAGACCTATTACAACTTCTTACACTTCGCGATGAGCGGGAAAACAAACTCATTTTTACGGGGTCATTCATATACGCCCCCCCCCCAAACATGCACACATATGTGCCGCAAACAAACGAAATTTAACTTCAATGAATGCAAAGATTCTGCAATCTGCATTATATCTACCACAACTTTGCCTATCCAGAGAAGGGCTCTATTTTGAATGAAATTTTAACAACCAGTGTGTACAAGAGATTCTATTCGAACTTGTCCAAAAGGTTTGCCCTAAACGTAATCTTTAGTTAATATTTTTTTAAACGTTTTCTTCTCTTTCCATAGTTCATTTAGATGCCAAATATTTGCCCCCCAGTCATAACCTTTTTACTACGGAAATGTTCGCTCAAGTTTACATTCTCACCCTTTTTCTGAATATAATAAATGTAGTGTAAAAAAATAGTACTGAAAGATATTGAGAGTTGGAAGTTATATACCCCCTCCTGAATCAAACAATTGTTTTCTTTATGTGTTTTATCTTCCTCCCGGATCAGACAATTGTCTTCTTTTTGTGTTTTTTTGCTTGTCAAATACTTTAAAGTTCGTTTACCCCCCCCCCCCTTTTTTTAAAATTCGATTCTATGTTTTTGCTATGTTAGCGACTTTTGTAAATATAAGAGACTGAGCATGAAAAAATCAACTTGTATTTAATAGTGGGGGGTTGAATGTGTACAAGATATATAGTTTATGATAAAATTTATGTATTTTAAGTGATTTAATCCAAAATAATATATTCCGTTTTCCGTTCCGTTCCGCTTTCCGTTCCGTTTTCCGTTCCGCGTTTTAGCAACACCCGTACCGAGGGGGGTCTTTGAGCAGGTCAATATTAAAGTCACCTGTTAGAATAATTTCATTTTCATCACAGCGGGAGGCACAGTTTATCTCTCTAGCCAACTCATCAACCCCGTTGGACGTAGCAGATAGAGGCCGATATGCAGAACAAAAGAAAATTGGTTTAGATTTTGGAATGATAATTTCAAGCCATACTGTTTCTATTTCATCTTGTTCAATGTCATCTCGATGCCTATAATTTAGATCTTTGGACACGTAGACAATAAGCCCTCCACTTGCTTTACCTAATCTATCCTTTCTTTCAAAAACATATCCATCTATACTTAATTCATTGTCAACTGTATTTTCATTTAAAAGGTTTCACAAACCCCGAACACATCCAGTGCTTGTTCACTATTCAAAAGTAATTGGATTTGATCAAATTTTGGCAAAATGTGACAAACATTTAAATTTCCAAATTTTAGTCCCTTTTTATGTAGACTAAAAGGTGATTGTGAATTTCTAGATTTTTCGGGAGGATGATTTGTATCCTTTTTATCAGTGACTTTGAATTTTTTAAATGTTTTAAACAGTTTTATCATTGTTTGTATAATTTTCTGACTTTTTTGAAAGTGAATTAAAAGAATTTTTAGGGATATGTGGCTTGTTTAAATTAATGTCTATGAAACATTGTGAACATTTGCATTTTACTTTAATGCATTCTTGATATAAGTTCTTAAGTTCTTCATAAAGGTTTTTACCACTAGCAAAATTGTTATTTGTAATAACGGCTGTACATTCATCGCCGATTTCCTATGCCCATGCCTGCAGTTTCGCGCGGAATGGCCCTCTTCACCACAAAATGGACAGGTGTAATTACGGGATGTATTAAGGCGACCTTGACCTCTGTCGCATTTCAAAATGTTTATATGTCCTTGAAGGATCCTGAGATAAGAAGATGTTCCTTGGTCAGAGAGATGAATTCCGTCCTTCCAGTACAATTCCGGGCGAGATCTCTCTTGCTTGAACGCCTGTGTTGTAGGAATCACTGTAGCTCCATATTCCTCACAAACATAATGAATTATATTATTTATTTCACACACATTGATATCTTTCCTGGCCAAAACTTCACAAATATACACTTTGACATTAGAATTCCGGGACTTGAGATCGGCGATAATTTTCACAAAATCATTTTCAATGGCCTCCCTGTCGCGGTTGTTTCCGACATCATTTCCTCCAGCAAGAATGACCACATCATTGTAGGAAGAGACGTTCATCTTAGCTAATTTTGAACGAATATGAGAGACTTGGGCTCCTCTGTTCGTGCTAACTTGTACACAGGGCAGTAATCCTCGGGTTTTGATTCTCTGCAGGATTGAATTCCCAATCAAAAGCACGGATTTTCCATCTTCTGGCTGTCTCCGTATTTTCTTCGTCTTTTGGCTTTGTGGCAAATATGAACTGGATTCTGTATCCGTGGATGTGCTTGAATCTGTTCTTGTGGCAGTAATGGCGCACTGTGTGTGTCTGGAGACTCCGTTTGATACTGGGAGCCCTTTGGTAGTCGTACCTTTCTGTTTCAGAGATTTATTTAATGTCTGAGTTGACGTACTTTTACATTTCTCACCTTTTTGAAGCAACTGCTTTTTCCAGATTTTCAACTTCCTGTGTCAAGGTTGCAATCATTTCCGAGAGTTGTTTGATGGTCTCTGGACTGCTGCATCGGTCACAATTTGAGTCCGCAGCTAGTTTTACCAGATTTGTGGGTAGATTTTGGGGTGGATGCAAAGTATGGGGATGGTTGGTGAATAACCAGCTTGCATTCCGTTTCACTATGATTAGCATCTTGAGTTTATTATGCATATCAGGTTGACTCATCATTTCATTCAGAAATTCTCTCCTATACCATTCAAAGGCACTAGACTCTTGAATGAGGATAGTATTAGTACTTTTGTAAATAGTTACTGTTACTGACTCACATGCAGACTTGTATATGCACCCGTTTTTCTTGTTATTTCCAGGAAATAGGAACATTATCTGGAGCACAGATAGAACAAAATCATGTTTCTGGCCATCATAGTTTATAGTCACTCTTTCTTTGTTGAACTTAATCTGGAGAAAGTCTTGTATACTCACTGATGGGGTTAAGTCCAGATCATTAACCTTTCCAGTAAAAGATTGTGATAATGCACTAAATGAGTTCCAGATTGATTTAAGTAGATTGGAATTTACACAAAGATCCATGATTTCTTGATCATTTTCACTTATCAGCTGGGTACAGGTAGGAGCTCATAAAACACGTCTTATCTCTTCAATAGTCAACCTTTTTAATGTCTTCTTTGATGGAAATTAACAAAACTACTAGAATGAAAATACAAACCCCTATATTAATGCACAAGAGTATGATTACACGCTGACCTGATTCTGTAGACTTATCAAAGAGACTGTCCTCATCATCATCTGGCTTGATTGATTGTATGTTGTTTAACGTCCCTCTCGAGAATTTTTCGCTCATATGGAGACGCCACCACTTGCAGGTGTAGGGCTACAAATTTTGTCCTATGCTCAACACTCAAGGCCTTTGAGCAGTGAGGGATCTTTTTCGTGCCAGCACCTACTGCGACACGGGGCTTCGGTGTATAAGGTCTAATCCGAGGGACAAGTCTCCACGTCCCACAGTGGGATTCGAACCCGCGACGTAAGGATTGAGTCCTTTCTTTACGACTCTAGAGCAGACGCTCTAACCACTGCACAACGCGGGCGACTCATCTTGGCTTGAATGATCCTACAATGAAAAGATTTCTTCATACCTGAATAATAATACATGTGTTTATTAAATTTAATACCACAACATCTGTTATGTATGTTTTATTTCAATCAACAATGAGCAGTGCATAATCTTTGTCAAGTTATAGAATTCCACAAAACATTTATATTTTTGTCCTTACTGAAGGCCGAGTTGTTGTTTGGATCCTGAGGGATGTTCTTACTGAAGACCGAGTTGTTGTTTGGATCCTGAGGGTTGTTCTTACTGAAGACCGAGTTGTTGTACGACACACTGGATAGCATCCGATTCAGAGGTCTGTGGTTTTGTTTGGATATCAATGTAATGAAGGTCAAGTGGAGGAATTTCTTCATGCTTGGGTGTGAATGTCTCGGCATTCGGATTCAAAGGCCTCTCAAACAAGGACGGTACTGACGCAAAGTCACTACAAAACAAAGGTGTTTTTTGGCATTGGTTTTGGCGCGAATGTTCTAGGATTCACATTATCAATCATCAACATCTCGCAAATCAGCAACCTCATATCTTTCATATTCATTGTTCTTGTTGGGCATTTCCTTTGTACCTCCTGTAATTCAGACTGGTTATTTAATTTTAACTTTTTTTAGCTTACCTGTGCCTGGGTAAATGTTTGACCATCTTGACTTGTTGCTGCATCCCTGTGTCTGTGATAGTTATGATCCATTACAGCCAACATATTTCTAATATTGTAAGAATCGTAACTATACGACTTCTGCTTGGGGCAATAATGTAGTAGGGTGTGCCTGAAGAAATTTTATATGGCCCATGTCTGCTGACAGCTTACATAGTAGCTGAAAGAACCACACCATTGTCTGTTTGTTACGATTTTCCTATAAATCATTATGGCATATGTCTTATTGAAAAACATATTTTTCAATAGCTTATATAGTTATACAAACGACATTTTGGTGATGACTTGCACATCTTATATGGTTCTTTATTATACCACAACTGTTATTCCTCGATCTATATTAAATTAATACCATGAAACTTTTTCCCTGAGTAGAGACTATATCCCTCATATGAGGACTATTCCCTGTGACTACTCTCTCACGAATACTTATTGATAATTTGAGGAAATTAAAATGAACAGTAGATGGAGCTTTCAAGAAATCTTGAATACGTGTTGTAATGTTATAAGCAATATTAACTCTGACATTAAAACATTAAATTATTTTAATATGATTAAGTTCAATTGTCACAGATTCGATGTGTACTAATTGTTCCAAATTATCGACGACTACAAAATGTTTGATGCCAGCACCGTGTTACAGGGTGTATACGGGTTTGTAACAACCGTCTTTGTCTCGAGATGTGAGATGAACTTAGTTGGTTAGGAGATGCGACGCTCCAATTTACTCTTATCCACCAAATCGTGCTGTGATCAAAAAAGCTGATCGCGAAAATTGTGGTAAGTTTACTGACCAAACTAATAAGACTTAACTTCGTAAAGTAGGCTGGGGGAGGGTTATTAATGGAAATAAGTCGAAGGGAAAAAGGTACCACATAGACACGGATAAATTATTTTGATATCCATCATGGAACTAAAAATAATTAAAAATAGTGTAAATATGCTAGAATAATATTTTGAGACACATTTTATCGTCAAACGGATGATAAAAAAATAAACCAAATAAAACAAGTTTTCGGGTACATACATAAATAAATAAATTAATTTGTTTACGATGATTAATTTCATTACCTGCAATTATTCAGAAATCATTAGCTAATCAGACAACGTGAGCTTGCAATTTTCTGGCATAAGTCTGATTTAAGAACTGATTTCTTTGCCGTTATATCTTAATGACAGTTTCAAATCTTTAAAGTGTATGACTTGATTCAGCTAAATTGTGCCATAAGGACTGGTATGAAGGTTGTTGCCGCTGATTGAATGAAATCGGCACCGTTGATCGTGGAATGGACCAATTCTGAGATGCTGAAGATTTTACCCTGGTGTGTCAGTATGCACATCCCCAAAATTTACTGGTCCAAATGCTACGAAAAAGGTTTGTTGAGTTAAACAGAGAAAATTCAAACAATGTTGTAGTTGTAGAGTATTTAGGCAATTGTCCTGGTTTGGTCCATCATAAGAAATTTGAAAAGGAAAACAGAATATGTTTGAACACCCGCCCTGCAAGTATACAACTCACTATGATTTGGTTTAGAGAACAAACGATGAATTATTGTTGATGACCTTAAGGCCAATAGCGTACGTAGAGGTAATGCTTGTTGTTTAACTTGGAAATCTATAAGAAATTTTCATTTTGTAAATAAAATTAATTACAGATGCTCCTTACTCGAGACTGCTTTTTCTGCTATTGTTCTTTGTTGAATTAGAAGAGCAGGGTTAACTACTGTGCTATTCTCTTCAAAAAGATGAAATCTTTCCTGCGTTTAGAATGGTGTGCTGCTGAGTTTGGTTAAAATTATTGAAGCTGAAGAGAGATTACTTGTCCCGATCTTTCGCTTGGGGAGTAAGAATTTAATACAACTTAATTTATTATGAAATACAGTGTGTGTAAAATTGAAAAAATTGATGGGCATACATGTAGGTGTCCTGGAAACAAAGCTTATATTGAAGTTTAATATAATAGATAAAATAGTTGAACTAATCCTGATTAAAAAGAAAGATTGTCTTAAACAAAATTAGCTAATATGGAAAATCCAGTACGATGCCTCTATTGGTGTACCAATTTTACAGAAACTGCTTACAAAGTTTTAATACATTTGTCAGATCCCAAAATGAAAATGTAAATAAATTAAATGTGCATGGTTTTTTTCATTTCATGTAAAATACAATATACGTACTTTCCTGTGCACTTGTTTTAAAGTTTGCGCAAAATTAGATACGCAAATTTACTGATAAGCGTAAAAGGCAATATTTAACAGTATTATTTATTCCAAGTCTGAGTCAAAGTAATAAACTAATTTGTTAATCACAGACGATCTAATGCAAAATTTGATTTAAACAAAATGCTCTGTATACCATTCACAGTATCTCTCCTGTAAACCACAGGCCCAGCGATGCCTCTGCCAGTTTTTTCATGAGAAATTACTTTCTGTGCCACAAAAAAGCTGGAGACTGTCTTTCAGTAATAGTATGATGGATGGAAAAGGAATTTCATCAGTTCATTCTCATTGTCAAATTTGTTCACGTACACCTGCAATACATGAGCTGCATAGTCTTTGTTGAGCAAAGATTTTACCGGAGAAATCTTTCTTTTTAAAAAAAAAAAACGTGACCCTTAATTGGTGTTTATTATATACTGTAGAAAAAGCATCTTTTCGAAAGATACGGGTGGCCGTTAAACCGGCCGTGTTTTGTTTTTTTATGATTTTGGTTTCAAGGGTTTTAGTTAGTCTGCCTCTTTCATCCTCTGCCTCGCCTGGCTGAATGCTGTCTGGGGACTGGCTGGTTGAATCGACATTAGGGACATTCCTCTCCCCTATCCATTAACCGGGCGGTACTATGGTAGCAGACAGTCTGCTGCTCGCATTGTCCACACATATAATTCGATTCCTCGTCATCAAACAAACAGACGACACAAAATGAAATCGCGACGTCCACCTGTATGCCCCACCTGCAAACGGCTCCATAGAATAAAGGTCTGTCCTGGGGTTTTGTGGTTCCGAAGGCTCCTGTATCTTTGGGGCAGGACTGAACAGGCTTGTCTGTCAAATTTCTGGACTCCGGTGCTGGACTTGCCGGTTGCGATGACAAGGCTAGCGTCCTCCTTGATGTACCCCTTTGTGTTCTTCTTCGGTCAGTTAACCTCACCCTCCCCATGTTCCAGCTCCCCAAATCTTCCCATGTGTCCACCCTCCTGGCCTGCCATTTGGATATTAAATCAATTCTCCGTTCCATGTAAAATTTTTTGCGGAATTCTTGGTTGCATTCGGGTTCAGAACTGAGAAAAGAAAGCTAGAATACAGAGGTCATGTTGAGTTTCAGCATATATCTCCAGACAGAGTAATATCATCATTACTGTTTTTGAAGGAAAACAATGAATTTTACAAAAATGTTCCTGTCCTGTCTTAGAAAATTGGCAAGATTTGGCTGCTGGAGATAATCCATCATTGTGGGAAAGACTGACAGAGCCTGAGGAAGACAATACTCATGGTAGTGATGCAGCTTATGAACACAGTACTTTAGGAAATGACAATGATGATTTGTTGAATGCTGAAGAGATATCTCAAACAAGAGGCATTGCTTATGATACATGTATTCAGCAAGAGTACAGGGGAAATGAAATTATATCAATTGCACCTAGTGAAGGAAACACTGTGTCACTTCTGACCGATGACAACAATGAAGTTTTTGCCTTCCCTAAACTGTTTCCAGATGGAAAATTGGATTTGATACAAAACGTAAAATTAAATTATCACTCAGTAGTTACATTAATGCCAGACTTTTACATAGAGATGGCAGATTTGCTCGCAACTCGGATTGCATTTCACAACACATTAGAGATCTTCAACACATCAATGGTTCCATATTTGTAGCCATGAGGAAGGCTTCGTCTTCAAAATTGAATGCTGGACTTGCAGAAGATCAGTCACAGCTATCAGCATTGATTCTGAAAGATCATGGCTACAAATTCCTTACTCAAGTCAGAGGTTCTCCAGCATACTTTGACAAGATGTTGTTAGAACTACTTGCCTGTGTTAAGCAGCTGGGATCATTCACATGGTTTATTCAACTCTCAGCAGCAGATCTGCAATGGCCAGAAGGGATACAGATAATAGGAAGACAATGTGGACACAATTTCACAGACCAGGATGTAAGAGACATGACATAGGATGAGAAATGCAGATGGATCAGACAAAATCCAGTTACTATTGCAAGACATTTTGATTATAGACTAAAGCAGTTCATCAAAATGTCCTTATCAGTCCACAGCAGCCTGTTGGAAAAGTCACCATGTACATGTACAGAATTGTGTTTCAACAGAGGGGATCTCCCCATGCACATATGGCATTCTGGGTGGAAGGAACACCAGACTTAGAGAATTCCACTGATGAAGAAATCAGAAATTTCCATGATCAGTATGTCAGCTGTGATGTACCAATAGATGATGACGAGCTTTGTGAATTGGTAAAAAAAAGTTCAGAGTCATGTACATTCTCCTTCATGCAGGAAACCAGGCAAAAACTGTAGATTTTCATTTCCCAAGCCACCAACAGATAGAACCATTATAATTAAAACAGTTAAAAAGACAGATGAAAATCAACAAGAGCCATCCAGTTAACCAGCCAACATGACATGCTCAAGTGAAAGAAATACTATCTCTTGTACATACCAAACTGGATGAGCTGGGAGAAGACATAACCACAGAGCACCTACTGAAAGAAAAACTCTCTCAGTGCAGAAAAACAGATGCTATTATTATGAAACGACAACCCAGCTAGAAGTATGTAAACATCTACAACCCTACACTTCTTAAACTATGGAAGGCCAATATGGACATCCAACTTGGATACTTTTATATTCACATATTTTATCCACATCAAATAAACTCGCTTGAAGTGAATTTTCAGCAATCTAACAAATAATTTTAATTAAGCGAGTATCACTTGTAGAGACGAGTATAAAGGGTTGCAAGATGTATAAATTTTACAGATTAGTTAAATAATGTGCCTAGAGGTGGGAAGTGAAAGTGTTAATTGACCAATGATGGAAGTGGAGAAATTTTCCCCAGCAGTGCGCAAAAAAAGTTTGCACCTGTTATGCATTACGGGATCTGAAGCGTTTTGGTCAAAGACAATATATAAAACCATAACGCTACATATCTGCAGCTACTACTTTACCTCCTACTTTACTTTTTGATCTGACATATATTTTGGAATATATTTTGGATTTTCCAGAGCAAGACATGGATACTGCCATTATATTCATATGGGATGCGGGGGGTATTATTTAGTGAGATCACTGCTCACAGTACCTCTAGTTTCACATTGTGATCATTGTTGTTAAAAACTTCTTCAAATATAGATCTTCTTTTTGAGAATGGTTGAGCTCATTCAACTAAACTTGGTGTATATCTTTTGGTGAAGAGGAATAAAGATCGTCCAAATCAAGGACTTCACCCTCTTCCAAGGGGAGTTAATTAAAAATTAATGGCAGCATTTGCAAATCATCTCAAGAACCACTGATGTAGGAAAGATGATTCTCATGTGTAATCATTCTCTGGAAATTTAGAATCCCATTTGTTTAATTTAGAGAGTACGGTCCGCCCACAATGAATGATCAAAGTTTTAAATGGGTATATTTAACAAGAGTCTTTAAAAAATCGTCTTCTAACGAATCGGGAAGTATTAATGGTTTTCTTCATTTCCAATGGAAATGTGTAAATTTTAAGTTGATCCAAATCATTACCTCCTGGGAGAAGGGTGGGGCCAGAATGGGGGAGCAGACGTTTTACTTAGAAGTATATTAAACAAATCTTTAAAAATCTGTATTTGAGAATATCTATGCCCCATTATATTGACATTTAGATGGAAGTATCTTTTTTCCTAGAGTACCAAAATATTATGTAATATCATTATATCATATTATTATGGAAACGTCCTCAGACAATATACATTTAATTAACTGGGCCACTTGTAAATTATTTTATTATTACATGTATAAATTTTTCATTAGTATAACTTCATTTGCATGGTATATATATTTTACAGATCCAATCCTACAAACTAACAATTGGGAATTACAGGATAAATACAATTTTCTCACTGCATGTAATTCCTGTATCAAGAAAAATGTCTTATAAAATACCCTTAACCTTTTCACTTTTCAGACTAAATAAATTAATAAGCTGTGTTTTCATTTTGAAGTTCCAGGGGTCAACATGAAAGTGTTCGTGCTTGAACCCACAGAGGAGAGGTCGACCCAAAATGGAAAGTCTTATGGAATTACCTATGTTCTAGCAAAGACTACTAACTTCTAGGACCTGCATGAACTCTCAATGCCTGAGAAGTGGATTTCAAAGATGAAATCCTCCATCAACAGATCACTCATTGTCAGAAGATATGCCATGAGGCAAGATGGTGGAATCCGCCTTTCTGACTACTCCACAGTATGTGTACTGAAATACTTCTACTTAATATATTCATTTCTTTTACTCTGCTTATTTTGTCATCAACTTACACGTATACATAAAAATACTTTGATAGATTTCCCTTTACCAGCCTTCAGTTCAATTCACATGTCACCTGTGCACATGAATTTAATATATCTCTATATCTTAAAATATAATGTATACATGAGAACATGACCTAAGTACATTAACATGATTAATGACAAAAAACTCCCTTGAAAATTTAAGATTTGTTGGAAACGAATTTAATAACTGATCAATATTCTTTACAAAACATTCTATTTCCACTATTGAAGAGTTACAGTTCTTTGTCACTCTTTTGTGAAAAAGTCGGAGAATGTACAAATCTCCCAGGATTTCTGGAACAAACGTAACATAAACATGTAAACAACTCGTAGATGAAAGAATCTTAACAAAATGCATATGAAATACTTTATCGTTTTGGACTTTATTTAAATCAAGAGTAGAGTTGACAAGGATATTAATTTATATCTATTGGTGATCGTATGTTTATATCGTAATGGTAAATATAAAGTCAATACACATACCTCGGAATATCGTAATTTTATTACTAGACGATAAAGCTAGGGTATTCACTCTTTCTCATGTCTTTAAGTTCTTCTACTCTTTAGAAAGAATGAAAAAGCCAATTAACATTTAAAATTGGAATGATTCTGGCATGTCTTGTCCTGTGTTTGTATTATCTCCAATACCATGCTGTCCCACTCAGACGACCAAACTGACTCTAATTCTGAAGAGTTAACTAATGGAAATATAGCGTATTACATTTTATTATTTATCTGAATAATTTGGAACCACATTTCTTAGATTTTCCGATTTTACCTCAAACTCATACTTTATCCACAGATTTCTTTTCTGTCTGCAGGCCCTATAATTAATGCTTGAACTATCATGCTAGATTTGTGTTCATATTAGCATTATTTAAATCTGTTTGTCAATGGCTTGAAAACCCCAATAATATTTTTCTTCATGGTGCAGGTCTTTGACACTGCCACTGAACAAATCAGTCTGCAGACAAAACAGCAGTTCACAGGTCCTCCACTGGAAGATATTGCCACCATCAAAACAAAGCAGAAGGGCACAAGGGTTTCCTTAAAAGGAACAGTGGACAGGGTATGCATTCCTTTAGAATAATGTTGATGTTTATAGTAAATGAAATTGAAAAAACATGCAGTGTTACAATTTCTTATCCTCAACTCCATATCAGTTACTTCAGATTGTATCATATTTGTATGAAATAATCATCCTCTAAACCTCTGGACTAAAAAAATATAAAACATAACAAGAAGATCATTTGAAAACTTTATTACATGCACTGCCAAGGAGTAAAATATGGTAAACTACTATATTCACCACCTTTGGTGCAAGTGTCCCTGAACACTAAAATTTATTGTCAACAATCAGATTCTTAAATATTAAACAAACTTTTCTTTATTCAAACTGAGCATTCACCTAAGACCATATAAACTTGAATGCTCAAATTCACAATACCTTACAGACACTGATGTTTTGTATATAAACACTTGAACTGGTAAACTGTAAGGATTGATAATTAATTAATTCATCCTATAGCTAATTATAAATCAACATGATCAATTTCCCTATTGTTAATGCTTACCTATTACTTATCTTAGAACCTTCAAACTAGAGCAAACTGTGGTGTCATTCTTCACATTTCAAATAATAAATAATTCCGGACAAAGAACAATACAATAAACATTACTAATCGACCATGCAGAGAATTCATGAAAACATTTATCGATTATTTAAATAACCCTGCTCTGTTCCATATATGGTTTACAAAAATCAATTATGGACAGAGTGGATGAAAAGAAAAATATATCAATCACATTATATGCATTAATGACAAGCACAGGCACTAAAATTTATATGCACCAATACATTTCAACTTGTATAACCTTTAAAATGGGTATACATAAGATTTTCTCATTTTTTCAATATTATAGATTCAAGAATATTCATGCAAAAGGATATGGGTATTTCAAAACATGTAACTTAAAAAATAGTTTGATCATGAACAAAAATCCACATCTTCATTTTTTCCCCCTAAATTTTATTCCTAATTCATTTCTTTTACAGATGACCAATGTCCTCATTGGTAACAATTCAAAGAGGAAAATTGTAACCATTACTGACCAAACAGGTTTAGTAGAACTAAAGCTATGGGGACAGGAAATGATCGACAAGATCAAAGAAGAAGGAACCTGTGTAGAAGTGAAATGTGTGACTGTGGAACACTACAACACAAAAACCCCCCTGAACAGCATCATGTCGACACGAATTGTGGTATATATTTTATCATCGCTTTCTCTGATGATCATTTGGAATAATATTTTTTTCATTTGAGGTCATTAAAAATACCCCAAATCATAAACATGCATTGTACGTGTTGTAAAAAAATGTCTAAATAATACTCATTATCAAATCAGTCATTGAAAAATAAATAAATAAGGATCCCCTTGCAATGGAAACATTCATTTAACATCTTAAAATTTATTACTACTAGTAAAAAAAAATCACCTTGTCTAACTATACTTTCCCTTCAAGATAATCTGAAATTCAAAACCTGATACTAATTTGAAAATATTTCTTTTCAGCACAACCAAGAAGCTGACACCATAAATGGAACTATCGAAGGTGCCTGTTTTGAAGAGCAAGTATTTTTCATCCCACCGCAATTGACAGCTGATTTGTCAGGTGATGCATTTTAAGTCCTTGAACAACGTCAACTTAAAAGTAGGTCATTGTGACCCATTTTAAATTTTATGACTAGTCCTTCTTTAAAACATTTATTCCCATTTTTTAGACACTGAGAAATTTAGAATTATCAAATCTTGTATGTTGATGCATTTTGGGACCAATAAAACATATTTATAAAAAGTAGGTCACTGGGACCTACTGTTCTGCTCACCTGAGCCTTCAGTGAGCTTTTTTTATCAGAATTTGTGCATCGTCTGTTGCGTTGTCGTTGTAAACATTTTCCATTTTCATCTTCTTCGTTAGAACCACTAGGCCATTTCAACTAAACTTGTCACAAAGATCAAAAGGTGAAGGGGATTCAAGTTTGTTCAAATGAAGGGCTACGTCCTTACTCAAGGGGAGATAATTAAGAAATAGTAAATTATTGGTGTTAAGTTTTAAAAATATTATCAAAAACCACTGAACCAGAAAATTTGAAACATATATAGAAGCATTATCAGGTAGTGTATACAGTAAACCAACCTTTATTCTCAACAATTTTATTTCCGAAGTAAACTAGTTCGTGACAATAAATTTTCATGATCAAACCGTTTCTTGAACTGTTTTTCAAAGACAAAGAAAGGACAAGAAAGGGTAAGACCAGTATTTGGCCCCCAAAAACCTGTTGTCATCCCTGCCACAATATTAGTGTTGGTTTTAAGATTTAGAATATACAGGGGTCATAGTGAGGTTAGGAAATAGGTCAATTTTCGAAATTTCTCATTTTTATGGAAATTTTCATTAATTTTACAGCACATCTTCTTTCAGAAAACATAGAGCACACACTTGCCCGTCTACCAAATTTATATATTTTATACACTGATATCAGACGCAGTATATGTGTAAAAATCCCAGATAGACAAATATGCGCTCTATGTTTTCCTAAGAGAAATATATCCCAAATATGATGAAATTCCACCAGTCCGGACCATATCTTTCTTATGGATAAATTTGGTCAATTCTCATTTCACGCAGAGATTGCTCATGACCCAAGGGTGTGTCATGACCTTAATCCAATGTCATCTGGGAAGTTCAAGGTCACTGGAAGAAAAAGTTTAATAATTCGTGTACGGTCCATATCTTTCTTATGGATAAACTTGATAGTTTCTCATTTCATACAAAGATTGCCCATGACCCAAGGGTGTGTCTTGACGTTGACCCAAGGTCATTTGGGGAACTTCAACGTCACTATAAGAAAATTTTTTATAATTTCTGTCCGGTCCATATCTTTCTTATGGATAAACTTGCTTCTGAAAATCCCAATGGTGGGTATTTCATCCAGTTTGGACTGTTCTACTTGTATCAAATAAAGGGCCAGATTCGGCTGTCTTGTCTTTTAAAGACCCGTTTGAGGTGAAAAATATTCGCAATGATGAGGCTCTCATGAACCTCGCAAACATTCCTGGTACGCGAATAAAAGTTGGTTTACAGTATTCAAGTTTGATCAAGTCATGACCACCACGAGGATCAGACAAGACCATAATGGCCAATCAAAGTTTTACAAAGAAATATAAAGGAAAAATCTTTAAAAATCGTATTCTCAAAAACCACTGTGCCCAGAAAAATGAAATTTATATGGAACAACCTCAGGTAATATATTAGATTGAAATTTGTTCAAATCATGACCTCTAGGAGTATGACGGAGCCACAATGACCGATCAAAGTTTAATATAGAACTATATAGGGAAATTCTTTTAAATTTTCTTCTCAAGAAAAGTAAAGGTATATTATATTCCTTTAGAAACATCCATTCAGGTTTGTTCAAGTCATTTAGAAACATACATTTAGGTTTGGTCAAGTCATGACCCCATTGTGTTGGGCAAGTCCATAAAGACCAATCAAAGTTCTACTAGGGTCATTCAAAATACATTGATACGTACATAATGTTCCTCATTAAAAAAATAATCTTTAGTCCATTTATACACAACTTGAGGTGTCTTCCGCATTCATTAAAACATATCCATAACATTTGACAGCAAATCTGCTGAAATTAAGTCACCATGACCTACCCCTGACATTTCAAGGCTATATTTCAGTATCATGCGTACTTATTGACTTAGAATCAGCACTTTGTCAGTTAATGCATCTTAGGTTTTCGGAGAATTAGATGAAAAAGTAGGCCACAGAGTCTTACTTATTGGCTACATATTTTCAACTTTGCCTATTAAAGAATCTTGAGTCCTCAGATCTTCAATCTTACAGTAGGTCACTGTGACCTACTTATAATTTGTCCTAACCTTATTAAAATACTTTCAGTCCTAACTCGCTAGAATCATTAAACTTTGTCAGTTGATGCATCTGGGGTTTTAGGATACTTAAGGTAAGAACCTTTAAATAGAAGTGATAAATTGTACAATTTATCAGAAGAGAGGTTCAAGGCCCTTGGGCCTCTTGTTATATATCTAATGCATATATTAATCAATTTTACTGATAATTTTACGCAATCATGTGATGCCATCATCCGACTTTCCATACGAACCGAAAACTATCTTCGGAATGTAATGTAAAAATTCTTGAGTGAAAGAATAAGAATTCCTTTTCTTTATTTTGAATCATGTAAGCTTTTAAAAAACGAATTCATGCAAGAATCCATCAAATTCTTGAAGAAAAAAATGAAATGATTAATGATGAATTAGATAAACCAGACATACAGCTTTCAGAAACATAGGTAATCAGAGATTACAGAGCTCACCTCAACGAATGTTGTCTTTAAGTAAGGCAAAGTCACACAATTAACTAACAAAAAGTGTACATTCTAAAAATGAAAATATTTAAGCAATTTTGATCTGATACTTTGAAATAGACCTACATAAAATTTTTTAACTAGTCCTTCTTCATGAAAGATGTCTAAAAGGGAGTTGAAGATCGATGTATGTTTATCTAATGGTCTATACAGATGCAACAAATGTGAATCCGACTAATTTTATTTCTACAACTGTTAGGTTAATTCCTAGTTGCAACTGCTTCCAGGCCCGTGCTCATGAACTAAGCTACCACACAAATTGCAGAAATACATTTGTACTTACTGATGAACAGCAAGATATAATGGATCAACCACCTCGTTTTCAAGCTACAATTCATCCTATGAACCCACCGCGCTTTTCTGGTGAAATACCGGTAGAGCGAGTTTAGAGCTTAGTTTCGTATTTCTATTCCATATCCCATAAATACAGTAGTAGCGACTCTAAAGTGTCATATTTCAATAAAATACAGGATACAAGGCCACCAATTCCCTCCAAATGCACCCATAAAATATTCTAGCAATAAAATTACCTATAATAAGCATTCAAACCTCAGGATTCTCTATGTTTGTAGGTGCTGGCAGGAAAAGACCCACTGCTCAGCGTCAAGTTTAGGACAAGAAATTGTAGCCCTCTACCGGCAATTACTGACGTTTCTATATGAGTGAAAAGTTTTCGAGAAGTACTTTCAACAATATACAATGAGATCCTCTGGTCCTAAAGAAAAAGAACCTGTTTAAAAAAATTCACGAATAATTTGAGAACGATTTACCTTTGTTCTTCCGAATTCCATCGGAGATGTCGTGCAATAATTATTCGGTTTGATAAGATAAAGAAATCATATCTGTAGTTTACATCCTGTGAGGACCATGCAAGTATTCAGTTTACTTTTGATTTTAATCTAAGTTTCTATCTGTTACTTAGTCGCCCTCTGTGGTTTAAGCATCTGCTCTAGACATGAGCAAGAGCGCCTCTTCCAAAATTGTGAATTTTATGGCCCTAGGGTCAGGGGTTCCGGTGTTAGGCTCTATCGATTAAATAGTGAAAGTACATAAATATTCGAAAATCGTCTTTTCTGCTTCTGAGTATTGAATAAACTGAATTAGTACATAGTTATGATGAACAGGTGTGACTTTTATAAAAATTGAGAATTTTATGCCCCAGGGTCAGGAGTTCTGGTGTTAAGGAGGGGCTCGATTGATTATGTAGTTAAAATATGCATTAATTCTTTGAAAATCTTCTTCTCCGCTTAAGTATGAAATAAACAAACTAAGTACATTGTTATGATGTGCAGGAGCGCCTCTTTAAAAAATGTGAATTTTATGGCCCCAGGGTCAGGGATTCTGGTGTTAGGAAGGGGTTCGATTGATTATAAAGTGAAAATGCATTAATTCTTTGAAAATCTTCTCTGCTCCTGTGTATATTATAAACTAACTTATAGTTATAATAATCAAGAGTGCTTCAACTCAATTTGTGAGTTTCATGGCCCCTGTTTCAGGGATTTTGCTTGGTGTAAAGGGGCTTTTGATTAAATGGTGAAAAGACATTAATTTTTTGAAAAAATTTTCCTTTGCTCCTGGGTATTAAGTCAGTGACTCAAGTACATGTATATATCTACATCTTTCAACAAGAGGCCCATGGGCCTGATAGCATCATGCAACAACTTTACAACGATTGACTTTTGGGAGACTAATTTGCGATGCGATGAAGGAACTGCAAGCCGATGTCAAGAGGCAGGGGGATCGGCAGGTTGAGGCGATTACCGAACAGACCGCAGCAGTACGCCAGTTGACAAAAACACTGACAGATTACTTCTACAGTAGTGGACTAAAAAGAGAGGACTCGCACTCCAGCCAGAAGACAGACCCGCCACACCCATGCGGTTGAGATCCCCTAGGAGGCCTACGCTCCGAGGTCGAGGGTTGTACCGGCCGCGCCTGAATACCAGAGGCAGTGCCCCATCGTTCCGGAGGAACCAGACAGAGGAGAGACGCAGGGATAGAACGGCGCGTGCAGAAACATTATTCAGGATATCAAGTTACCATGGGATGGCGTTTGTTGCTGTGGGTACAGAGGTGATACCATGGGTTTCATGCTGTCCTTCTGACATTATTTAAGCATAATATAAACCTTAGAGAGTACATTTGATAAGTTTTGTTAGCATGGGTATACATGTCTTTAGTTACCATGGGATGGCTTTTGTTGCTGTGGGTACAGAGATGATCTTTATTTTACTTGACATGAATCGTTTTAGATGTCGCAATTATATGTCATGTCCAACTTGTGATTTTGAGAAAGTGTGATGAATGTGTGAAACATTTCAGTTTTACTGTAGTATTTATTCATGCCGAGTCAATGAATGTAATATTTCACTGTAATTGTGTGAGCTGTTATCTGACATCTCACTCCATTGATCTGTACGGTTGTGTACGAGTTTCTTTCAATTTCATTGCACCTCACATTTGAGTGGAGGACAATGAATCTCTCGAGATGTTCAAATTACATCACGCAGTACAGTTAAGGCAACATTTTCTATAAAAACTCACGGAATCCGATACATATAATGTTTAACAGTTTTATTTTTGAGAAAGACACTCTAGTTAAAATAGCTATTTCTTATCTTGAAGAGTATGTCCATCGCTTTTCAAATCGGTATTTTTTGACATCATGTGACCCCCTGAAGTCACGTGGGCTCCGATATGAGGTCAAGAAATGATGTGTCAAATTTAACCAAAAAGTGCAAGGGCAAGGCAAACAAAAAATTAACTGCAAAATGTTTTATGTTGTCTCTATGTATCTATACTTTCTCAAAAGTGATGCTCATTCAGTTAGTTTTCCGATATAATTAAGTTATCCAGCTAAAACAGACAGTAGTGTATGAAAATTAGGGTTTTTTCCTAATTTCATCGCGAATTATAAATTAACTAAAGGATTACAAAGAAATGAGCATCACTTTTTGAAAAATATACAATAAAATAAATAATTTAAAATAAAAACCTACTTTTAAGATTGTCGCCTAGCCCTTGCACTTTTTGATTAAAAATTGAAATCTTGGAAGAGTCAATCTAATTTTAGTTTTCAAACGCATCATTGACCCAGCATGGGAGATAACTCGTGAGTACTTGATATAGTTTGTTTACCTAGTAGGCCTAAGTTTTAAATAAATATACATGCGGACAGGGCTGGACTCTTTTTTTTACTTAATCAATCGGTATGCATAAAAATCCTTGACATTTCTTTCTTTTCTGTGTATTCGTTCTCCATATATTGTATACATTTGTCTTTCAAACCTCCCGCATTTCCTCAAAGATGTGTGTATATATATACATGTAGTATTACACACAAACAGGTCTAAATATTGCCGATATATTTATGTAGAACACAAATGGTTAATTGAAATATAGCCTTCATTAGATATCTATTCCCCTCTCTCACTACTGTAAGCATAGGCGTCGGAACGGGGGGGGGGGGGGGGGGGGGGGGG
>PRKT01000740.1:0-14625 GCA_003671525.1 Saccostrea glomerata
TACATTTCGTTAGCATGTTTTTCTTTCTGTCATGGAAGGAAATATTTTTGATATTTGTCATTTTTTATTGGGAATGACCCATTGCTTTGACTTGTGAGAATATACATTTAATGGAATATCATTTTGAAGATCAGCGTCACTTCATTTAATTGTAGTGTTTGATAATGTGGTATCTTGTTTGATTGAATTTCGAAATATCACTCTTATCAGGGATTCTGATTAAACATAAATGTTGGATTTCAAAAAGGAAAAAAAAAAATCAGCTACAAAACTCATGTCGGGTGGGTCATCATTCTTTTTCACGTCACACGCATTTAGTTTAATTGGATCTCTACCTCAATTTAATGTACTGAGAGAGGATATACTTTATCTAAGGAATAACTGTAAAATTGCTTTATCTAATGATGTGTTTAATCGAGCGGCTTGCGTGATAATGCACTTCGGTGTTTATGCCAAAAATTATCACGCAAGTCAATCGATAAATAATCGTAATGAGCTCAAAATTTAGATAATTATTCCTTATATTTACATGCCTTTGATTCAGCCAATCCATGTGCTACAAGCCTTGCGTCTGTCTCTTGTTGCCCCCCCTTTCACCAAATTTATTACATACTTAGTAATAAAATACAGAACACATTCAGTTGAGAAGAAAGTAAATAATCATGCATGGACTTCTTACATACATGTACATAGTCTGATATCTCGATTTCTACTATTTCTACTATACTATTCTATAGTATAACATGTATTTGTAAATTAAGATTAACCTTATTTTCAAAAAGTTAAAATTAAGAGAATATGAACGCACCAACAATCGTGTATGATCACAAGTACTGTTTGTGGTTTAATTTACTAAGAGTGTGATATTGACGTCACAATAGCCGTATCAGCCTTACAGGGCTGATACGGCTACTGTGACGTCAGTCATATCGCATATGCAAAAACCTGTATTACTAAGTGTGTAATAAATATTTGAAATTTCATCTTCGACAAAGATATTGGAAAGGTAAATATTTCTTATCACAGAATGCATTGACGGATACACAGGCGAAAACTGCAGCTTTATTTGTCCCTATCCATTGTACGGAAAGAAATGCAGGAAGGAATGTCACTGCGATAACGCAACCTGTGACCCGGCATCAGGATGTCTATACACTGGTATAAAAATTTTAAAACCATTAGATATATAAATAAAAATTGATAAGGAAATTGAAGACTCTTTTCACCACGACCTTACAAAATGAAAACAAAATGCATATATAATTTCAGAACGTACGTTTTGCCATGGGAAAGCCAAAATAAAAACAAGGGCTGTTCAATAAACACATGAAATGTCATGAACTCTATGACATACAATATAGAAATCATATGACATTAAGCTTGACTTTTTCTCAGGATTGAAACTTTAATGAATTGATTACAGTTTATGTGACTACCTTTCATCACACAGTTTTATTGTGAGAAGCTGTACACAAGGGCTATTTGAGACACTGCATAAAAAAAATTAAAGGTTAAATACATGTAATTAGTAAACAAGAGGTACTAGTAAATAATCGCTTCATGAAAAATTCTGTACAACTCGTTGAGAATCCCTAAAAATATCCACTGAAACATGTTAAATTTACAGCAACCAATGTATGTTTTATAGACACATGAGCAGGTGGATTACAATTAACAAAAATGATATAAGGGGAATCGAAAATGGATAAAGTTTCTGGCGGCAAAGACTTAAAGATATGTATGCCGTATTAAATAGTATTTTTGCACAACTGAAACCGAACAAAAATTTCTGGAGTATGATAAGCTACTAAAAATAAACCATTCTTGCAAATTCGACGAAATTTTATTCGGTATTAACAAAGTACAAGTCAGGAAAAGAACATGATATTCTAATGCATATTTATAAAGGACTGATGTTTATCCTGGATCTGCGCATGTGCGCGGGAAAAGCATCGCGAGAATCATCAGGTCGAGGAAGATATTTTTTTGTGACGTCTGTTCAAAAAGACCAATCAGCTCAATGAGTTGCATTTAATGCATTTATTTGTTACTACATAAAGTACTACATGTGTTTTTCAAAAAGGCTAGTTTTTTTAAATCGCTCTCAGAAAGACTTGATGCATTATGTACATTATTATCTACTAATCCCATGCTCATATTTGCATACAAATGATTAACAATGATGAAAATTAAAGTTTTCCCCACTTCATTGTACAGGTCCGTTTGTTTAGAGTTTCCCCGTGCTGTACTGCTAGTGGACATTTTCGGTTGGGTGAACATTTACCGATCTTCAGTATGGAGCGCATATTATGCGCAAAAGATATTTTATGTCAAATACAATGTATGGAAAGTAATTTAAACTACTATGTTTAAACCCTGAATTGGATATCGTCAATTATCCCTTTTCGTTTTTTAATATGAACTACATAACATATGTAGATGAAACTTACATACCATACATCTTGCCTTCTTAGAAATATAGTTGGGCTAATAAAATAAAATTGGTCAAGGAATTCCAGGCCTCTAAAAACTATTCCAGTTTGAGAGCACAACCAAGCATTGCGATGAACACCATTAAGAAAAAGTAATTCAGGTAGGTAGCATCGTTTTTTTTTTAAATTGGGTGGGGGAAGAGAACCGTTAGAATAAAAATAAAATCAAAGTTCGAAGAAATCTGACAAGTAAAATATTAGGTTCCAATATCTTTCACTACTAAATTTTATTCATTCACTACAATTAAGTGTCAAACTCCAAATTTCACTTTCGAATTAGCCCGAGCCAATGCTGATAACCTACTTGCAAGATTTTTTTTATATTTTTTTTCAAGGGGTCAAAATACTGTGGTTCACATGTAAAGAATTTAATAATATTATCTAGAAGTATTCTGGTTTTGGCATTCGGTATATTGACGTGCAGATTTATATATGATATTCTGTGGAATACTTTTTGTTGTTTTGAAACATTAAGAATCGAATGTATCTAATAACCATTTTGATTGATCAAATTGTATCATTTGTTTGTACTGGTTATATCATTTTGGCACAACATGGTTTCCACACTTCTTTATCCATAGTCGCTGACAGCTGTAGAAGTTCACCCAACCGAAAATGTCCATTGAAAATACAATTGCACGTGATTATTCCGTACAAAAAGCAACCAACTCTGAGGTGCTCTCACTATTGACAATCCCTAACTCACGTGTTTGTAGTAAAAACGTAGTAGACCATCATGCTTTTCGGTTCATTCATGAGATTGGACCATTGTTTGCTGTAAACATGCGAGACAACGTGATCATGAATATTTCAATAAGAGGCGGTTTTTTATCCGACACGGAGAGAAAATAATTTTTACCAAATAATATTTCATAACTTTTAAAAGTGATGGAGTGGAATTGTCTTATTTACAGAAAGTATATAACTTATATAACTTGATGAGACACCACCACCTATATTTATTACTTTTAAAATAAAACACTAATACGGCATATATAGCTTAAAAATAACCAATCTACTGTTTGCCAAAATTCAACAAAATCACTAAATTTTGATTATGTTTGATTTACTTTAAGACACTTAGCAAAATTTATAGACATATTTTGGGGGTAGTTTACACTGTTATAAAGATATATTTTACAGTTACAAAACTTACTACTCAATGATCACCCAAGTTTTGAAAAATGAAAGAAAAAAATGTCAGTCTTCATGATTTGCTAACGGAAAGCCAAAATAACACTCCGATGTAAAAGTAAAATAGAGTTTACAATCGCACAATGTAATAAAGATTCTGTAAGAATACCATTTAAATTAATAAATCATCGGTTCAGAGGAGGGACAGTTGAATGTATGAGAAAGGTATCACGATGTTAGAAAAAATAGCAGGGTCAATGTTCTGCTATTGGAAAGCCCAAATACATTTCTGAGCAAAAGAAAAATCAAACATGAAGTGCAAAAACAGCATTTTGCAATACAAATTACAAAGTGAAAAATATACGATATTAAAATACATGTACATTCAGTTGTGTACAGGATAGAGAATTTGAAGATAAGTTGTTAATGCTGCCAAAAAAAAAAAAAATATAAAGCACGAACACCGAAGGTATTCGAAAGAGGCATAGATACTTTAAAACCGATAGACCGACCTTTTCCTAGAAGTTAGAGAATATCCAAAATATTCGATTCTCAATTGTTTTTGCAAAAAACGTTTAACACATATGTTTCTACATAAAAACTTAAAAAAGGTTATTGATCATTGACATGAGAAAGGTTTTTATCCTATATAGTTTGCATGTGAAAAGAAATGAGTTAAAACGATGTTATAGGTGTTTTATACTACCTTATAATGATCCATTGATTCTCCGGAGACAAAGATGCTGCTTGAATAAATCTGTAACACAAGAAATAAAAACAAAACAGAAAACACAGAGAAGAAACCCAAATACTTCAGTAACATGACAAAAAATCTTCACATCAACAAGGAAATTGCATGTACCACCAGCATCAAAAAGACTTTCTTTAATTCCTAATCAGGAGGGAGATTCTACTTAAGGTATACTTTATAAAAATTGAGAGAGAGAGAATGTTTTCTTAAATAAAAAAAACTTAAAAATTCTTATTTACCCTATCATATGAAATAAGAAAATTATTTTAATAAACAAGATGTGTTTGTTTAATACTACACGCCCGACGGCAACAAAGTTCAAAACAGCTATTTTTAGCATATAGTTCACAGTCAATGTCACAAGGTCATTGACCTTGATGACATTTGAAAGAACGTATTATGCATACCAAATATGAAGTCAATATCTCCAATGGTTCAAATGTTATGGGAAAAAGTGGAAAAAGCCATTTTTAGCATAAAGATTACAGTGAACGGCACAAGGTCATTGACCTTCATGTTATTTGAAAGAACGTTATTAGTGGAGTACGCATACCAAATATAAAGTCTCTATTTCGTATGGTATAAAAGTTATGGTGAAGATTAAAGTTGACAACAGACAGACAGGCAAACAAATAAACAAACAGATAAACAGACAAACAGACAGGACAAATGATGAATTGTATCTTGACGAAGTGTATATTTTTTTTGTATTTGATATATACATGTATATATAGAGAGGGCCCTGGGGAAGAATGGTGCATGTACTAAAAAGGTTACCTTCTTTAAATAAAGTTTTTATTATTATCATCATTATTATTATACAGTAGAACATGGGTATGACGTACAATGCTTTTTAAATCACATTAAGATTGTTTTCTGTGCATGTAAAATGAAACGCATCCATAACTAAGAGGTATCGTTCCATTATCGCCCTTGAAATTTTTTTTAATGAAACAAAGTATTAATTCAATGTATATAAAAGTAACATATCTTTTTTTCTATGGTTATAGTGGTATTAAAGGTAGGAGAAGTTTTCCTTCATTTTAGTTTCACATATGTGTGCATTCTTTTTACTTTTCACTCTTTCAAGATAAAAATGTCTTAATTATGAACGTAATTAAAATTGTTTGCATATATATGATTTACTTCAATTTATTCAGAGTTAAAGAATAATTTCCTTCACAAACATTGATTAACATTTCCTTATTCTTGTTAAGATCTACTTTTGGTTTGTTGTTTTTTTAAACAATTAAATATTACCAAACTTATATATGATCGAAGATTGAATCATAAATTAACAAAATTAGGACAACAAAAGAGTCCTCTGTCTAAATATAAAAAAAAAACAGATCCATTTAAAATGTACGAAGTACAATTCATTACATAGGAAAATTGCATCACTAAACGTTATCGCACGTATCATTCTGACACTTGATGGCTGTTCAAAATATTTCCCTGACCATTAAAGATACAAATACTTGTACATTATATCATAACTAAAATGGAATACATCACTGTATCTAAACAGCATGTACCATATACAACTCTTAAATATGCAACAAGTGGGTATTTTGATTATCTCATTGGATGTTTTTCTATGTGACAGAGGTCGAATATGTGAAGGGTAATTAAAGTTTATACATAAGTAAATGCATGTACTTTGTTAAAAATATTTTTTAATTCAATGATTCATATAAAAATAATTCTTGATTTGCATATTTTAGTTGCTTAGCACATAAGATTATTTTATTATTTCCATAAACAAGCTGATCAGAAGCATATACCCAAGAAAATTAAACAATGGATACTTTCTGGAAAGTAAAAATATTTTCACTTAAGATATGCTTATGTTTATTCTTAATATTCTGAAAAAAACTCCATTATGTTTCTTGGTGAAGTCTAGGTAATTATGCAAAAAGTCCATGAGTAGAACATGTAGAAGAGTGGTTAAGTATATGAGCAATTGGTAATGTTAAGTTCGTGGTAAGGTTATTTATGTCTATAACTAGTTCCTAGATACAAGCAGCTCACCACAGCTTTGCCTTGCTCCGATTTTTTTTTTCATATACGACAGGACAATTTTCTGTGAGAAAGAAATTGGCATTTATTCAATATGGTAACACGTATAGTTAATGACGAAAAAATGTTTAACATACATGGGGTGAAATAAATAAAACCCAAACATTTTGTACAAATAAATATACATGTATACATTTTACAAAATATGAACATAATTATACGTTCTGCTTTTCACCAAAGAAAATAAGTCACAACATTAGTTCTTACTAGATATCAAGTTAATAACAAGAGGCCCATGGATCTTGTAGATTGTCTGAGTATCATGTAACATCTTTCCAACATTGAATTCAGTACGTGTTTTACAGAGGACTTAGAAAGGCCATGCCTGCTGTCCAATCCAAAAATGTAATCAATTATGATAAAATACCTTTCTTCATCATAATTATGCACTTAATTCCTTCAATACCTAGGATCAAAGGAAACAAATTTTAAAGAATTCATGCATATTCACTCAATAATCAATTAAAACCAACCGTAACACCAGAACTATTGATTTAGGGCTTATACAATTCTAAATTTTGGAAGAGGCAGTCTTGTTCAACATAACCATGAACTTTGCTAGTTTATTCAAAACACAGGAGCAGAGGAGACATTCAAACAATTAATGCATTTTCACTAGATATTCAACAGACCACCGCCCTAACCGCAGAACATCTGAATCAGGGTCATGATATACAGTTTTAAAAAGAGACATTCTTGCTTATCATAACTTTGAATAATTCTAGCTCAATATGCACGTTTAATTAATGTATTTCAGGATTTTGATAATCAGAGAAAGAGAGTGAAAGAAAGAGAGAGAGAGAGGGAATCTATTAAAAATATTTAAAATTCGAAAGAATAAAATTAAATAAATCTAATAAATACAGATAATATAAACTTTTTTAAGCAAGGAATTGACACATTAGTTAAGTACTAAACGGGATCTTAAGTTTCATTAAATTTTAACCCTCTATCCCTCTTTCTGTCTGTTCTACGAGGGCTGTTCAATAAATAATGTCATCGGTGCTCAGAAGGAAGCAAAAGACGCTTTTCAATGATTTAGTCTTCATGATTTTACTTATTAATCTCTTATAAGTAAAATGCATGTCCTTACCATTTTTTATCCAATTTCTGATTGTTTTTAGACCTCATTTTTAGGTATGACCCTTAGTATACTGGGAAATGGCAGATCCAGTGATTTCCCGGACTTGATTCTTCCTTCTGACAGGTGTTTTCTCACGTTTTGAAATAGAACAAGTCAACTGGTCAAATATGAAGCGAATATTGTTAATGCTAAAAAACATTAACTTTATGTTTATCCCTGAAACCCCTCTACTCTCCAGGGCATGCGTGTTTGGACGATGTCATGAAGAAATTCAATGTAGTGAATTCCAGACTCTGGGACCTTCCTCTAATAAACTTTTTTGATTTTTTTGCATAAAAAAAATGCTTTCTAGACTCCTCAACATATTAATCTTTATTATATACCTAATGTGTATCACCCAATTTTACTGTTGAATGTACGCAATCACGTGACGTCTTGATCCGATTTTCCGGATCACCAACATGTTGTTTTCTGAATCCATATCACCACACTCTGAAACTGATGACGTAGTACGCAGAAATATGACGTTTTTTTCTTGCGCGTTAAAAAGTCCCTTGTTATTATGTTTTGTTTAATGGATTAATATTATCCAATTTATCTCTAAAGGTTTATTTTAATACTTTAAGCCAGTTGTAAGGGGGTATATAATAAATTTTCATTATAACAGTAACTTGATCCGAAGAGCCGTATCACGTCTCGTTGACAGGCGCGGATCATCAGATCAAACTCGACGCTTCGCGTCTCGTTTGATCTGATGATCCGCGCCTGTCAACTCGACGTGATACGACCCTTCGGCTCAAGTTAATGTTATAATAATATATATGTCTCTCCAAATACGACTTTGAGCAGCAACACCACTAATTTTTAAGAAAATTACATCTGTCTTTGTGCTCTTGCATACTTGTGCTCTTGTCAGACATTCGCCGTTTAGTACGTCTTATGGGAAATTTTGTTTTTAGGGTTTTAAGCAATAAATTCATGTTACATTATCTTTTTGAAAATAAAACAAACGTGGATAACAACAATTGCTGATATTATGAAATAATTGATGAGAATTTCGTATACTCTGTCGTTTTCACTCATTTTTCAAAATATAGGGTGACCTTTGAGTACGAAGCTTTTTTACCGTCAAACGTTTCTTAAAAACAGTGTAAACTACTCCCGATATGCTGTCTATCAAATTTGCTATGTGTCTTAAAGTAAATCATACCTCATCAAATATTATTTGTTGAATTTTGGCAAACAGCACGTAAGTTGTTATGATTTTTGTTGGCAAAAACGGTACCCATTTTTGATGCCCATTATATAAATTTTTATTATTGAAATCTTTTTTCTATAAGACAGGCATTGGTTGCTGGAAATGTCACATATTTCAGTGAATATTTCTTTGGGACTTTTAACAAGTTTTACGGCAGCTTTAATGAAGCTTTTATTTTCACTCTAGTTTAGCGTGATTTCAGTGCAGTGTTTTCGAAAAACCCTTGTTTCCAAACTTCTCGCTATGAAACTTTTTCATGAAAAGTGGTCACATAAACTGTTATAGATTCGGTAATGATTCAATAATGAGAGAAAGTCAAGTTTAATATCATAAGATATCTGTAATGTAAGTCATATAGTTCGGGACATTATTTATTAAACAGCCACCGCATTTAAAAAACTTGCTAATCGCCAAAAGTCAAAAATCATATATATTTTTACCTTGTAATGTGTGTGTATCTTTCTTATTTTTGCCTCTCAGACCCCCATCCGATCCACCTCCACCCAAATAGAGCAAATTTTGTGGATAGGTGTCGATGCTTTTGCAATGAAATTAAAGAAGGGTTGGGGATTATACATACAATAAGAGGGCTGCTCTTAAAGCCATATATGGCGTATGTATAATGAAAATTATTAGACTAAAATTGTAAGAACTTATAAATTGTATCATTACTTTATATAAAGATAGAACTTTTCCGTAAATTACAAAATCTAGGTCAATTGCGTTATAAAGATATCACAATTTAATTTGGATTCTCGGAATTTTCTCCGACTCGGAAGAAAATACAAAAGATTTAAATAACACATTACAGAGAAGATAAAATTGTATTATTAGATAAAACGAGGTGTTCTCCTAGTTCAGAATTGTATGAAAAGCTTTAATTTAAATGTATTAACTATATTTCTTTAACTATTTTAGTATTTTTCAAAAATATATTTTTTGATCAGTTACGCCATATATGGCTTTAAGTTATAGGAAAAACGGAATACCCGATGACAGGATCACAGCACCATTTCGCCTTCAACGTCAGGGAACAAAATATATCTGTTGTACATTGTATACATTGTAATTACGTACAACAGTTTAGTCATGAAATGGATAAAATGAAGTCAAAAATTCAAAACAAAATTACAAATAATAAATACGTATCATTGTGTTCCCACTTTATTTAGTTAAGAGGATTCAAAGTGGATCATTTTATGTTTTGAAGTAGGGCGCACAATAATTTTTACATAAACTTCGGACACTGCTTTTTGTCGTGATGATCAATTAAACCTTACATTAGTAAATATATTTCACATATTATTAAAATGAGAATTTTTAAAATAATTGTTTTTTACCTGAGAAAATACGATCAATTTTATTTCTTTATATATTTTTTGCAGACAAAAAAACAACAAAAACCCTCCATTCTTTACGACAAAGAAAGAATTAAATACTTTAATAAAATATTACTTTTTCCAGGCGTTACAAGGGATGCTGCCCGGGATATCTCTGGAGTGAAGATTTGAAAAAATGCACTGGTAATAAAAACTTAATAATAAAATTTGATTTTCAGCAATATTTTTAGCTGATTGCAATTAAGTTCTCTATCTAATATTTTATCTTGTTTTAATGCATGCCTTGAAAAAAGGCACCTAGTGTCCATACACTTTGTTAGTATGTTTTCTTTCCGTCAATCAAGGAAATATTTTTGGTATTTGTCATTTTTAATTCGGAATGACCCACTGCTTTCACTTGTGAGAATATACATTTAATGGAATATCATTTTTAAGGTCAGTGTCACTTTTTTATTGTAGTGTATGATACATGTAATGTGGTATCTTGTTTGATTGAATTTCGAAATATCACTCTTATCAGGGATTCTGATTAAACATATTTTGGATTTCAAAAAGAAAAAAAAAATGAATCAGCTACAAAACTTATGTCGGGTGGGTCATCATTCTTTTTCAACTTACAAGCATTTAGTTTAATTGGATATCTGTCTCAATTTAATGTATTGAGGGAGGATATACTTTATCTAAGGAATAACTGTCCAATTTCTTTATCTAATGATGTGTTAAATATGTAACACCGAGCAGCTTGCGTGATAATTTGCATTTCCGTGTTATGCCAATTAAAGTACGCAAGTAAATCGATTGATAATCGTAATGAGGTCAAAATTTGGATAGTTATTCCTTATATTTACATGCTTTTGATTCCGCCAATCTACGTGCTACAAGCCTCGCGTCTGTCTCTTGTTCCGCCCCGCAAGTGACTTTTTTTTATCACGGCTATCAAGCAACCAGTACATTTTTTAGGAATAAAGTACATTAAATATTTGCAATTTTATCTTCAAAAAGATATTGAAAATGTTAGTATTTCTTATCACAGAATGCATGGACGGATACACAGGCCAAAACTGCAGCTTTATTTGTCCCTATCCCTTGTACGGAAAGAAATGCAGGAAGGAATGTCAGTGCGATAACGCGACCTGTGACCCAGCATCAGGATATCTATACACTGGTATAAATTTTTTTTAAAACCATTAGATATATAAATAAAAATTAATAAGGAAATTGAAGACTCTTTTAACCACGACCTTACAAAATGATAACAAAATGCATATATACCGGTAATTCCAGAACGTACGTTTTGCCATGGGAAAGCCAAAATAAAGACAAGGGCTGTTCAATAAACACATGTAATTTCCTGAACTCTATGACATACAATATAGAAATCATATGACATTATGCTTGACTTTTTCTCATGATTGAAACTTTAATTAATTAATTACAGTTTATGTGACCACTCTTCATCACACAGTTTCATTGTGAGAAGCTGTACACAAAGGCTATTTGAGGCATTGCATTAAAAAATTAAAGGGTAAATAATTAGTAAACAAGAGGTACTAGTAAATAATCGCTTCATGAAAAAATCTGTACAACTCGTTGAGAATCCCTAAAAATATCCATTGAAAAATGTTAAATTTACAGCAACCAATGTATGTTTTAAAGACACATGAGCAGGTGGATTACAATTAACCAAATTTATATAAGGGGCATCGAAAATGGATAAAGTTTTTGGCGACAAAAACTTAAAATAACCAATCTACTGTTTGCCAAAATTCAACAAAATCATTGAATTTTGATGATGTTTGATAGACTTTAAGACACAGAGCAAAATTTATAGACATCTTTTGGGGGTAGTTTACACTGTTTTAAAGATATATTTTTCAGTTACAAAACTTACTACTCAATGGTCACCCAAGTTTTGAAAAATGAAAGAAAAAAATGTCAGTCTCCATGTTTTGCTAAGGGAAAGCCAAAATAGCTCTCCGATGTAAAATTAAAATAGAGTTTACAATCGCACAATGTAATAAAGATTCTGTAAGAATATCATTTATTAAATAATTAAATCATCGGTTCAGAGGAGGGACAGTTGCATGTATGAGAAAGGTACCACGATATTAGAAAAAAAATGGTAGGTTCAATGTCTTGCTATGGGAAAACCCAAATACATTTCTGATGAAAAGAAAAATCAAAAATGAAGTGCAAAAAACGGCATTTTGCAATACAAATTACAAAAAGAAAAATAAACGATATTAAAATACATGTACATTCAGTTGTGTACAGGATAGAGAATTTAAAGATAAGCTGTTAATGCTGCCAAAAAATATAAAGCACGAACACCCCAATCAATATACTCCCTTAGCCATATTCTCAAGTGCAGGTATTCAAAAGAGGCATAGATACTTTAAAACCGATAGACCGACCTTTTCCTGGAAGTTAGAGAATATCCAGAATATTTGATTCTCAATTTTTTTTTAACACATATGTTTCTACATAAAAACTTTAAACGGTTATTGATCTTTATTCAGGTAGACAGATTTTCCATGAAAATAATTTATGGCATATGACCAGGAAATATGTCCAGGTAGCTAAGTCAGCTCTCGCTTCCCCTCTATCTACGCATATCATTTAAAATCGTCAAAACAACAAGTGAGATTGATTAAACGGCTTTAAAAGGCTCTACCAGGTACTACTAGCTACCCCACATGCGAAGAAAAGAAGACTTATGTGCTGACTGTAATTCTTTCAATGAGACCTTTTTGCACTTTTACATTTTTTTTATATGGATGTCTGTATTCCATTATCCCAGTATCTACTTCTATCCAATAGATAGTTATTTTAGGTGTAGGTGTCTGTGTTTATTGCATCTTAAAAGGAGCCCCAATTTGCCTACATGAGAATAAAATACTGGCTAGAACATACCTACACTTTGATGAATTTGGTGGGCCCACAAAAAAATCCTCGACGATATGAGAGACCCCTGCTGCTTTAAAAATATTTCCATTGTCCACTGTAGTGCATAACTTAATGTTTCAAAATTTGACAACTGCTATTTGCTCACATTGGTTACCATATATCATAATATTTAAAATGAATTTTCCCAATGAAAACCTAATAGGTGGTGATCTAGAGGGTGAATTGGAACTATTCTATAGGCCTCTTTGATGTCAGACTTTGCTCTTAAAATATATTGACCAAATTTTTTAACCAAACTTCTAACATTAACAATCCAATCACAGTGTACAGAAGAGAGCTCTTTTGGATGTTGGCATTCACAGACTGGTCTTTTGGAAAAAAGAGGTCATGAATTGTTCCGAAATTATTTGAATTACCTTTTGACACTAAGTTTAGGGACGCAGTAGGGGTGATACAACAAATTGATCTAATTGGGATGCAGGTCCCTCAATTCCCTTTTGCAGACCTGTTTCTGTGATCATTGATAATATTTTGGTGCTCCCTTGCTGATTTATGATTACTCAACATATTGGATATGATGGGGTCTGCAAACACAACCCAGGCGAAAATCCTATTTAAAACTCTGCACTAATTAAGTTTAAAGAGATCTATCATAATGAACTAGAAATTTACTTAATTTATTTGGGTTGATTGGTGTTGGAAGTCGAAGACCCCCCCCCCCCAAATACTGGATCCTCTCGCTGCTGCAGCAGCACACGCAAATCTAAATACTGATTTTCCCAGATTTTTTGTTTAATGCGTTGTGCTACTGTGGCACCGAGCGGAATCCCAACAATGTCAATATGTTATTTTGGGGGTTGCTGGCTCGCCTGAACATAATAACTGATTGAGTATTTCTGATATGTTGCTTGTAGCATCTTAAGAGGATTCCGCGACTACCTTGTTACTTTAGAACTTTGTCTGCTTGTTTTCATTATCAATCTGCACGGATGGATGCGCCACCAGTTTTGACACTTCACTCTGATTTTTTAGACTCTTTCCTCTTCTCCAGGTTTCGTCTGTGGCTGGGCGTCTCTTGGGCAGGATTGAAGCTGAAAGAATTCTATCTAGAAAATTATTTATGACTATATATTTTAAGCGAACTACTTCATGTATTTTCTGTTGTTATGATAAAAGGTATCACCAACATTTTAGGTAATGACCTTTCATAATTGCATACTTTGATAATAAATTGATGAAGATTTCAACAACAGTGGCATCATAACTGTTATATTTTACTGATAAATCAAGTCTTTATAAAAGAAAAACTAGATGCTGTCATGAGACAGTAATACCCGCACTAAGGTGTTTGCCTCTAAATACACGCTCCTATATATTGGGCGGCTTTCCAAGGGAATAGTCAAAATAATTCTATAATTTACATGTATTAATCAAATTGATTATGAAATTCTCAGACCCTGTGACCTATAACTCAGAACCTCTTATATTTATTTTATACATGCTTAATTCATTATATACCAGTCTGAATTTTATTAATGATGTAAATTCATGCACGGATCTGTCGGGGGGGGGGGGGGGGG
>PRKT01000740.1:18679-31060 GCA_003671525.1 Saccostrea glomerata
ACCCCCATTTGATCCCCTGGGGCAAAATCAAAATTCCGAAACCTAACTGCACATCTACATGACACCACCAACCATCTCTCAAAAGATGATTAGGCCGCTGAGTAAAATGTAGGAGGAGTTCATGGAAGAAGGGGCTTTTTGTATAAAAAAACGTCATTTTTTTTACCCCCATTTGATCCCCTGGGGCAAAATCAAAATTCCAACACCTAACTGCACATCTACATGACACCACCAACCAACTCTGAAAAGATGATTAGGCTGCTGAGTAAAATGTAGAAGGAGTTCAGGGAAGAAGGGGCTTTTTGTATAAAAAACGTCATTTTTCTACCCCCAGTTGATCCCCCGGGGCAAAATCAAAATTCCAAAACCTTACTGCACATCTACATGACACCCCCAAACATCTCCCAAAGGATGATTAAGCTACTGTGAAAAATGTAGAAGGATTTCAGGGAAGAAGGGGCTTTTTGTATAATAAACGTCATTTTAGACCCCCATTAGATCCCCCAGGGCAAAATCAAAATTCTGAAACCTTACTGCACTTCTACATGACACCACTAATCATCCCATAAAAAAAAGATGATTATGCTGTTAAGTAAAATGTAAGAGGAGTTCAGGGAAGATGGGACTGTTTGCATAAAAAACGTCATTTTTTGACCCCCATTTGATCCCCCGGGGCAAAATCATAATTCCCAAACCTTACTGCACATCTACATGACACCACCAACTATCTCTCAAAAGATGATTAGGCTGCTGAGTAAAATGTAGAAGGAGTTCAGGGAAGAAGGGGCTTTTTGTATAAAAAACGTCATTTTTCTACCCCCATTTGATCCCCCGGTGCAAAATCAAAATTCCGAAACCTAACTGCACATCTACATGACACCCCAAACCATCTCCCAAAGGATGATCAAGCTACTGTGAAAAATGTAGGAGGAGTTCAGGGAAGAAGGGGCTTTTTGTATAAAAAACGTCATTTTTCGACCCCCATTTGATCCCCCGGGGCAAAATGAAAATTCTGAAACCTTACTGCACATCTACATAACACCCCCAACCATCTCCAAAAGGACGATTAAGCTACTATGAAAAATGTAGGAGGAGTTCAGGGAAGAAGGGGCTTTTTGTATAAAAAACATCATTTTTCGACCCCCATTTGATCCCCCGGGGCAAAATCAAAATTCCGAAACCTTACTGCACATCTACATGACACCCCCAACCATCTCCCAAAGATGATTAAGCTACTGTAAAAAATGTAGGAGGAGTTCAGGGAAAAAGGGGGTTTTTGTATAAAAAAAACGTCATTTTTCGACCCCCATTTGATCCCCCGGGGCAAAATCAAAATTCCGAAACCTTACTGCACATCTACATGACACCCCCAACCATCTCCCAAAGGATGATTAAGCTATTGTGAAAAATGTAGTTGGAGTTCAGGGAAGAAAAGTGTGACAGACGGACGGACGGAAGGACATGAGTAACTACAATATACCCGAACTTTCTTTCGAAAGTGCGGGTATAAAAACATGCCTTGCTTTTGATCTTGTATTGAATAGATAACAGTTTAGTTATACCTTGAGACAGCCACATGACTTACCCAGTACTCACTGAGAACCAACTTTGATACAGCAACATGGAAAACTTTGACATCATGTATACTGCTAGTTCACAATGCGAACCAATAACTTTGAGACAGTAACATGGAAAACTTTGAAATCATGTATACTGCTAGTTCACATAGCGAACTAAAAACTTTGATACAGCAACATGGAAAACTTTGACATCATGTATGCTTCTAGTTTACATAGCGAACCAATAACTTTGAAACAGTAACATGAAAAACTTTGACATCATGTATACTGCTAGTTCACATTGCAAACCAATAACTTTGAGACAGTAACATGGAAAACTTTGACATCATGTATACTGCTAGTTCACATAGCGAACTAAAAACTTTGATACAGCAACATGGAAAACTTTGACATCATGTATGCTGCTAGTTCACATTGCGAACCAATAACTTTGAAACAGTAACATGAAAAACTTTAACATCATGTTTACTGCTAGTTCACATTGCAAACCAATAACTTTGATGCAGCAACATGGAAAACTTTGACGTCATGTATACTGCTAGTTCACATTGCGAACCAATAACTTAAATACAACAATTAACATGGAAAATTTTGACATATGTATACTGTAAGTTTACCCTGCAAACAATAACTTTTGAGACATTAGCATGGAAAATTTTGACATAATGTTCTGCAGGTTTTCATGAAGTTATACATATCTTAAAGAAAGATATAATAATACTTGAATGTTTAGAATGGACATCTTTCTAAATATCTTACTAGATATTTGACTCTTGTTCAATACATATGCATCTATTCATTTCCATGATTTATGCTCATATATCATGTATATCATTATATCAAACTTCAAATTAATTTATACTGGCCTTAGCCTCCTGCAAGTGTTGACCACCGCATCTTTGATTGACCATTGACCAAAGGTACTGGATGGGTACTGCATGCATGGTTTTGTACGTAGGTGAACTCCCTCAGGTACTGTATGTTAGTCCCAAAACCCCGGTGTTTCCAAAATGACACACACAATGTATGGTAAGGATTCAGAAACAGAGTTTCTAAGCTGATTAATCTCAATAACAACATCAATGTTGCATCCCGGTGGTAAGTTGTGAGGGTCACGTCGGAGAAGTTGCATAAAATTATATGTTTCACACTCGTACCATGAATCAGGAAGTTCGTAAAAGAAATATACCTTACAATCTTTGTGGGGGTCGAAGGAAAGTTTGCTACATCCGATTTGAAAAAGGCCAATGTCAGGGGCTGTGGAGAAAGTACATAGTGTTCACGATGTCGCCAAACCTCTAACGTTTAACCCACCTTGGCCACGGATCAACAGTAAGAATTTATTTATAATTTAGGTCAAAACAAAGATTTTTTTTTTCACATCTTGTCTTTCATATACTTGTCCATCCTTATAATGTACGAATGGCCGATTGGCACAATCCTCGCCTTGTCCGCCATTTTGAAACCGCATGTACCCAGGCTCCGATGGAGTCGAAAAACAGTCACAAAGCGAATCTGAAATATCATCACTTACATACTGTGCATACAGTCGTATGTACTGCTAATCCACTGATTATTAAGCATTGATCAAGATGAATAATCCGAAATCGTTATGTTTTTCTACAAAAATTGGTGTGTACAAACACTTGCAGCATAAACCAGCAATAACAATCACGTGATATATCCGACGTTAGCTCACGACTAATCAACGCAAAGCCCCAAAACCTGAGACTATGCATTACATAACATCCTATCTCTGAAATCTGATATGTACATGAAATATACTACAATCACTACATTCTAACCACAGAAAATGGTAAATTACATATGTATGCATAAAACATATTATTGTCAATAATATTACAAAAAGGTTATTGATCATTGACATGAGAAAGGTTTTAATCCTATAGAGTGTGCATGTGAAAAAAAATGAGTTAAAAGACGCTGTAAGTGTTTTATACTACCTATACTGATCCATTGATTCTCCGGAGACAAAGATGCCGCTTGAATAAATCCGAACATAAAAAATAAAAACAAAACAGAAAACACAGAGAAGAAACCTAAATACTTCTGTAACATGACAAAAAATCTTCACATCACCAAGGAAGATGCATGTACCACCAGCATCAAAAAGACTTTCTTTAATTCCTATTCAGGAAGGAAATTCTGCTAAAGGTATACTTTATAAAAATGGCCAGAGAAAATGTTTTTTTAAACTAAAAAAAATCTTAAAAATTCTTATTTACCCTATCATATGAAATAGGAAAATTATTTTAATAAACAAAATGTGTTTGTTTAACACTATGCGCCGACGGCAACAGAGTTCAAAACAGCTATTTTTAACATATAGTTCACAGTCAATGTCACAAGGTCATTGACCTTGATGACATTTGAAAGAACTTATTATGCATACCAAATATGAAGTCCATATCCCCTATGGTTCAAACGTTATGGCAAAAAGTGGAAAAAGCAATTTTTAGCATAATTATAGGTTACAGTCAACGGCACAAGGTCATTGACCAAATATAAAGTCTCTAGTTCGTATTGTATCAAAGTTATGGCGAAGGTTAAAGTTGACAACAGACAGACAGACAAACAAATAAACAAACAGATAAACAGACAAACAGACAGGACAAATGATGAATTGTATCTTGACGAAGTGTATATTATTTTGTATTTGATATATACATGAGGGCCCTGGGGAAGAATGGTGCATGTACTAAACAGGTTACCTTCTTTAAATAAAGTTTTTATTATTATCATCATTATTATTATACAGTAGAACATGGGTATGACGTACAATGCTTTTTAAATCACATTAAGATTGTTTTCTGTGCATGTAAAATGAAACGCATCCATAACTAAGAGGTATCGTTCCATTATCGCCCTTGAATTTTTTTTTAATGAAACAAAGTATTAATTCAATGTATATAAAAGTCACATATATTTTTTTCTATGGTTATAGTGGTATTAAAGGTAATAGAGGTTTTCTTTCATTTTAGTTTCAAATATGTGTGCATTCTTTTTACCTCTCACACTTTCAAGATAAAAATGTCTTAATTATGAACGTAATTAAAATTGTTGGCATATATTTGATTAACTTCAATTTATTCAGAGTTAATGAATAATTTCCTTCACAAACATTGATTAACATTTCCTTATTCTTGTTAAGATCTATTTTTTTAACAATTAAATATTACAAAACTTATATATGAACGAAGATTGAATCATAATTTAACAAAATTAGGACAACAAAGGAGCCCTCTCTAAATATATAAAAAGAGATCCATTTAAAATGTACGAAGTACAATTCATTACATAGGAAAATTGCATTACTAAACATTATCGTACGTATCATTCTGACACTTGATGGCTGTTCGAAATATTTCCCTGACCATTAAAGCTACAAGATACTTGTACATTATATCATAACTAAAATGGAATACATCACTGTATCTAAACAGCATGTACCATATACAACTCTTTAATATGCAACAAGTGGGTATTTTGATTATCTCATTGGATGTTTTTCTATGTGACAGAGGTCGAATATGTGAAGGGTAATTCAAGTTTTATACATAAGTAAATGCATGTACTTCGTTAAAAATATTTTTTATTTCAATGATTCATATAAAAATAATTCTTGATTTGCAGATTTTAGTTGCTTAGCACATAAGATTATTTTATTATTTCCATAAACAAGCTGATCAGAAGCATATACCCAAGAAAATTAAACAATGGATACTTTCTGGAAAGTAAAAATATTTTCACTTAAGATATGCTTATGTTTATTCTTAATATTCTTTAAAAAAAACTCCAATATGTTTCTTGGTGAAGTCTAGGTAATTATGCAAAAAGTCCATGAGTAGAACATGTAGAAGAGTGGTTAAGAATATGAGTAATTAGTAATTTTAAGTTCGTGGTAAGGTTATTTATGTCTATCACTATTTCCTAGATACGAGCAGCTCACCACAGCTTTGCCTTGCTCCGATTTTTTTCATATACGACAGAACAATTTTCTGTGAGAAAGAAATTGTCATTTATTCAATATGGTAACACGTATAGTTAATGACGAAAAAATGTTTTACATACATGGGGTGAAATAAATAAAACCCAAACATTTTTTACAAATAAATATACATGTATACATTTTACAAAATATGAAATAAATTTACGTTCTGCTTTTCACCAAAGAAAATAAGTCACAACATTAGTTCTTACTAGATATCAAGTTAATAACAAGAGGCCCATAGATCTTGTAGATTGCCTGAGTATCATGTAACAACTTTCCAACATTGAATTCAGTACGTGTTTTACAGAGGACTTAGAAAGGCCATGCCTGCTGTCCAATCCAAAAATGTAATCAATTATGATAAAATATCTTTCTTCATCATAATTATGCACTAAATTCCTTCAATACCTAGGATCAAAGGAAACAAATTTTAAAGAATTCATGCATATTCACTCAATAATCATTAAAAACCAACCGAAACACCAGAACTATTGATTTAGGGCTTATACAATTCTAAATTTTGGAAGAGGCAGCCTTGTTCAACATAACCATGAACTTTGCTAGTTTATTCAAAACAAAGGAGCAGAGGAGACTTTCAAACAATTAATGCATTTTCACTAGATATTCAACAGACCACCGCCCTAACCGCAGAATATCTGAATCAGGGTCATGATATACAGTTTTAAAAAGAGACATTCTTGTTTATCATAACTTTGAACTTGGTTACTTTACCTAATATCTAGCTAGGAACAGAGGAGAAGACTTTCAAAGAATTAATGTATTCTTACTATATAACCAATTAATGAAGTCCCGTCCTATCACCAGAACCCTTGACCTTGGGACAATGAAATTCATAATTTTGGAGGAGACATATTTGCTCATTATAAAAGACATTGAAAGCAATTGTTTAGTTGAATAAAATTAATTTTTGTTGTTGTTGGCAAATGAGGCCTGTTGATACATTGGAAGTCTTAAAATCAATTCATCATTACATTACATTTTACTTTAAACATTATCGTTTGAGGGCTGCTAGTTTCATCCACTTCCGATGTGGAACCAACAGTATACATTATTCATTACTCAACAATTGGTTTAATTATTGATTTCATGATTCAGAAATATAGACAAAATTATACTGGAACTGGGAACGGATACTCAGTATAATAATGCTACCAAATCTTTGAAAATCAAATGCGTTGCAAATTATCACATATGTTTACAATATTTGCTCTTAATAACTTTATTTACTTGTTTAGTTTGCTAGAATACATGAAGCAGAGAAAATTAAGAATTTATGCTTTTTTACTATATATTCAATAAACTCTCGTCCTTAGACCGGAACCCCCGATCCTGAGACCGTGAAATTCACAATTTTGGAAGATATTCTTGCTCATTATAACTATCTACTTGCTAAGTTTATTAATTGCCCATGAACAGAGATTTTTAAAGAATTAATTCATTTTCACTTTACAATATATAATCTAATTAATCCCACTTTCGCACTAGAGTCCTTACCCTGGGGTCATGGATTTTACAATTTTGGTAAAGGACTCAATGCTAATAATGCTAATAACAATCATGTCAATAAATTTGACCGCTTGATGTCCAGAAAGTTAATAAGATTTTTAAATATTGTAATTTTTTTTAGTGGTAGTAGCCCCTCTCCTCTCCTCAGGCCACAGGGGGCAGGGACAATGGAATTCACAATTCTTGTTCCCCTTCATCCATAAATGCAATGCACCAAAATTGGTTTAAATCGGTCGAGCAGTTACAGAGAAGGAGCTAAAATTGTTTAAATGTTCACACAAGACGACAGACAAAAAAGAATAAATGGCAATAGGTTACCCAGCTAAAATTTGATATGGTTTACATAAAGCAACAGATTTGGAGCTTGTATCTCATTTGTCAGAGATAATTTTTTTTCAATCTTATCAAGAAGGAAAGGGTATTTTCTTTTCATTCATTTAAGGAATAACTGTCTTATTTTTCGATTTCATGTGATCAATCGATTGGCTTCCGTGATAATTTGCATAAACGACGAAGAGGTTCATGCATAAAATTATCAAGCAAGCCATCAGTTAATTCTTATATTTACGAGGGGCGTTCCATAAATAACTTCATTAGCTCTATTACATACAACATAGTAGTCATATAACATAAAGCTTGACTTTCTCTCATTTTTGAATCTTTCATGAATTAATAACAGTTTATGTGACCACTTTTCATCACATAGTTTTATCGTGAGAAGCTGGGAAACAAGGGCTACTCGAGACACTGCATTACAAATGAATGGTAAAGAATCAGTAAACTAGAGTGAAAATAAAAGCAACATAAAAGCTGCTGTAAAACTTAAACATAATACTAAAACATACTACGTCCCGTCTTAAGACGGGCGTACATGTATAAAAACAATGCTAAGTCACTGTTTAAAAGTTACACTAGGATCTTTAAATTGTATCATCGTTCGAAAACGATGCTTCGTCAAATTTTGGTATAAAATTCCAACTAAAATAACACCCGGATGCATAAAACGTAAGCCAGGTTAAGAAACTAAATACATTTGATCCTTTGGTTGAAAACAATCTCAGCGCATACGTTTTCACACCAATCACATTCCATTTCTCAACAGCCATTTCCGAAGTGTAACTGAAAATCAAACCTTAAGCCGTACATGTATATAGTTTTTTTTCTATGATTATAGTGGTATTAAAGGTAGGAGAGATGTTCCTTTTTCAGTTTCAACTATGTGTGAATTTCTTTTTGCTCTCACTCTTTCAATATAAAAATGTCTAAATTGTTCGTAAATGAAATTTTTTTCATATACATGATTTATTTCAATTTATTCATGGTGACAGAATAAGTTCCTTCATCATACATTGATTGACATTTCCTTATTCCTGTTAAGTTCTATTTTTGTTTCTTTTTTCAAAACGATTAAATATAGCCAAATACATATACGTTCTAGATCGAATCATGTATTGAAAAAATCAGGGCAACAAAAGTGTTTGCTCTCTCTCTCTATATATAAAGAGAGACCCATTTGAAATGTACGAAGTACAATTCATAACATAGGAAAATCACATCACTGAACATTATCGCACGGATCATTCTGACACTCGATGGCTGTTGGAAATATTTCCCTGACCTTTAAAGCTACAAGATACTTTTACATTGTATCATAATTAAAAATGGAATTCAGCACTGTATTTACACAGCACGTACCATATACAACTCTTTAATATGCAACAAGTGGGTATTTTGATTATCTCATTGGATGTTTTTCTTATTTCAAATCAACTATGCGACGGAGGTCCAATGTGTGAGGGGTAATTAAAGTTTTTTTTAACATAATTAATGCATGGTACTTCTTTAAAATATTTTGCAATGATTCATATAATAATTATTCTTGATTTGCAGAATTAGATTGCTTATTACATGTACATAAGTTTATTTTATTATTTCCATAAACAAGCTGATCAGAAGCATTAACCCAAAGAAACTGAACAATGGATAATTTCTGGAAAGTAAACATATTTTCATTTAAAATATAATTATGTTTATATTTTAAAAAAAAAAACCAATATGTTTTCTGGTGAATTCTAGGTTATTATGCAAAAAGTCAATGAGTAGAATATGTAGAAGAGGGGTAGAGTATATGATTAATTGGCAAGGTTACGTACGTGGTAAGGTTATTTATGTCTATAACTATTTCTTAGACACAAGCACATTTTGCGTTATTACATTTTGAGTTGATCCCGACGCAAAATGTAATAACGCGAAATGTAATAATGCAGGTTTATCGCATATTTTCCCCTTTATCCCGTTGATATAGCTCATGTGATATCGTTTTCGTATCAACACTATGTACTCCAACGCCGTGTGACGTAATGTAAATAAACAAATACATTTGTATGGTGGAGAGAATGACTTAAATTGTCAAATTTCACTTTATTTGTTCTATTTTAACAAAAATTCATTCATGAATTTAAAAAAAATAAGCGTTGAAATATTTTCGTTCTCTATATTTGTAAGAACTATTTCATACAGCGTAATTTTATTTACTACGTTATTTGGTCTGAGGTAACCGAAAAGGAACTTTGAATTAGAAATAACGACAAAATACACATTTATAGTGAACAAAATATGTGATAAAAAGAATCTTCCATGGTTTGTGGTTTGATATGATTTTTATCCAACGAGTTGTGTGTTTCCTATCCCCGAGCCAAGGCTCGGGGATAGAAAACACACAACTCGTTGGATAAAAATCATATCAAACCACAAACCATGTGAGATCCTATATCTATCCCATGTTTATCCCTTTTATCCCGTTGATATAGCTCATGTGATATCGTTTTCATATCACACAGTTGTGACGTCGCAATGGATTTTGCGTTAGAGTGATGAAGTAAAATGAAACAGAGTCCTATATAAAAATAGTGTCAAACATTGTTCGTGGTGTAAAAAACATGGGATAAAAAGAATCTCACATGATTTGTAGTTGGATATGATTTTTATACAACTCGTTGTGTTTTTTTATCCCCTGGCCAAGGCTTAGGGATAAAATCCACACAACTCGTTGGATAAAAATCATTTCCAACTACAAATATTTATTACATTTTGCGTTGTTATAACATTTAAAGTTGTAACACAGCTTACCACATCTTTGCCTTGCTCCGATTTTACATTTTACAAGATATGAACATATACATTCTGATTTCCCCCACAAAAAATAGGTCACAACATTACTTCTAAGTAGATACAACATCCACTTAATAACAAGAAGCCCATGGACCTCATAGGTCACCTGAATATCATGTAACTACTTTCCATCATTGAATTCAGTATGTGTTTTGCGGAGGACTTATATAGGCCATGCCTGATGTCCAATCCAATAATGTAATAAATTATGATAAAGTATTGATTTAAAAAAAGGACGTGTTATAAGCCAAAAGTCATGAAATTCACAATTTTGAAAGAGGCAACATTTTTATCAAAATAAAACACTAAGCAAGCTTAGTACCAAGATGTAGGTCAGAGTTCCCAGGGCCTTAAAATTGACCATTTTGGATGAGACAACTTCTTCATCATAATTATGCACTTAATTCCTTCAATACCCAGGGTCAAAGGAAGATAATTTTAAAGAATTCATGCATATTTACTCAATAATCAATAGAAACCAACCGTGACACCAGAACTATTAATTTAGGGGTCATAAAATTCTAAATTTTGGAAGAGGCAGCCTTGTTCGATATAACCATGAACTTTGCTGGTTAACTAAAAACCCCGGAGCAGAGAAGACTTTCAAACAATTAATGCATTTTCACTAAATATTCAACAGATCACCGCCCTAACAGCAGAACATCTGAATCAGGGTCATGATATACACAGTTTTAAAAAGAGACATTGCTCATCATAACTTTGAACTTGGTTACTTTACTTAATATCTAGGACCAGAGAAGAAGACTTTCAAAGTATTAATGTATTTTTATTATATAACCAATTAATTAAGTCCCGTCCAAACACCAGAACCCTTGACCCGGGGCCAATAAAAATTCACAATTCTGGAGGAGACTTATTTGCTCATTATTATGGACGATGAAAGCAGATATTTAGTTGAATAAAATTCATTTTTGTTGTTGGCAAACGAGGCCACGTCTTAAGGATGCCGGTTGATAAATTGGCAAGGCTTATAATCAATAAATCATTACATTACATTACATTACATTACACATTACTTTAAACATTATCGTTTGAGGGCTGCTAGTTTCATCCACTGTCCGATGTGGAACCAACAATATACGTACATTATTCATTATTCAACAATTGGTTTAATTATTGGTTCCATGATTCAGAAATATAGACAAAAATATACTGGAACTGGGAACAGCTACTCAGTATGATAATGCTATCAAATCTTTGAAAGGCAAAAGAGTCGCGAAATATCACATATGCGTACAATATTTGCTCAAAATAACTATATTTTCTTGGTTAGTTTGTAAGAATACATGGAGCAGAGAAAATTAAGATAAAAAAAAAAATATGCTTTTTTGATATATATTCAATAGAGTCCCGTTCTAACACCTGAACCCCCGTCCTGGGACCATGCAATTCACAATTTTGGAAGAGACATTCTTGCTCATCATAACTATCTACTTGCTAAGTTTATTTAATGTCCATGAGCAGAGACGAAGATTTTCAAAGAATTAATTCATTTTCACTATACAATATATAATCTAATTAATCCCGCCCTTGCACTAGTACCCTGGGGCCATGAATTTTACAATTTTGGTAGAAAACTCATTGCTAATCAGAGTCATGCCATTAATTTGACCCCTTGATGTCCATGGGTAAATAAGAATTTTAAATATTGCAAATATTTTTAGTGGTAGTAGCCCCTCTCCTCAGGCCCCAGGGGGCAGGGACAATGAAATTCACATTATTTGTTCCCCTTCATTCATAGATGATATGCGCCAAAATTGGTTTAAATTGGTTGAACAGTTACAGAGAAGAAGCTGAAAATGTTTAAATGTTAACATAAGACGACAGACAAAAAAAACAAAACAAAAAAAGATGGCAATAGGTCACCTAGATAAAATTTTATACGGTTTACATAAAGCGACAAATTTGGAGCTTGTATCTTATTTGTCAGAGATAACTTTTTCAATCTTATCAGGAACGAAAGGAAATTTTCTTTTAATTCATTTAAGGAATAACTGTCTTATTTTTCGATATCATGTGATCAATCGATTGGCTTTCGTGATAATTTGCATGAAAGACGAAAAGGTTCAT
>PRKT01000740.1:32140-64293 GCA_003671525.1 Saccostrea glomerata
AAATGTCATTTTTGGTACTTTTTTCTAAAATTTAGGATGAATAATTGCTGACTGTCTGTTTTCAACTGCTATTGGCATATGGTGACCAACAAGTAAAAGAAAGCCTTATATCAAATACAGAATGAGAAGCAGAGGTTTCCATTTCTATTTATAGTAACATGAGTTTAAAAATAGACATACTGTAAACTATCGGAAAAATGAGTTTTTTGTACTTTTTTCACATTTTGGATGAGCAATTGCAGACAATATGTTTTTACTGCTATTGGCATTCAGTGACCAACAAGTAAAAGAAAGCGTATATGAAATACAGAATGTGAAGCAGAGGTTTCTATTTCTATTTATAGTAACACATGTTTGAAAATAGACATGCTGCAAATTCTCGAGAAAATGTAGACTTTCGCACTTTCTTTCTAACATCAAGGATGGTCAAAGTGGAGTCAAACAGCTTTTATTTGTTATTGACAGAATGTGACTAACGAGTGTGAAAAAGCTTTAGCTAAAGTGTATAAGAATAATGTTTAAGTGTATTTTTACATTTCTGCCTATAGTAACACATATTTATAAAAAATCAGGAAAATAAAGAATCATTCGTTTTTCTCAAATTAGGGATATGAAATTTGCAGTCAAACTTTCATTAGCTGTAACTGACATGGCTAATTGTATCGGCGCGCCAGCGCGTCCACCTCATTCTAATACATATATCACAAAAGTATGTTCTCCCTGCATTAAAACAATCAAATGACAGCGATTTTCTTCATAAATTAAGCATTATCGTTTATACTCAGGTCGACAGCCCCAGCCCGATTGAAATTCTTTTGTTAGTCGGTTCCAGAAAATTTTCCCTAGGAGGCGGTGGATCAAGAATTTAGAAAGAAAAAAATGGTACTGAAAGAAGTTCAGTTTTGTTATGACCCTAGAGATTATTGCCATGAAAATCAAGTCTTTAAAAAGGAGATAAAACTCTAGGGTCATAACAAAATACTTTGTTACATTCATGTTAGAAGGAAATTAAAAGTGAAGAGGGGGGCCTAAACATGAAATCCTATTTCATGTGAGGGGGATTGAACTTCTCTCAGTACCATTTTTTTAAACACTACCACTTACCCTTATTCGATTACACTGCAAAATGTCTGCTGAAAGGGGGGGCTAAATCTACTCCCATTATTTATTACCTATGTGATGTCTATCTTTGACCCCCCCCGTTCCAACACCTACATGTATGTTTATACGTAAAATAAATTTATAAAAACCAAAACAACAATTTTTTTTAAATGCTTTAGTTTAAGTCTAGAGAAATATATACATGCATGTATAAAGAGAGATATCGAAAGTAAGCCAACTCAAAAAACTTGGGCAAATTTCAGATTACTTTTGAACAATATGTGGTAAGGCATGCATGGATCAAAGGGGATCTGGATCCCTGGAATATTCAACTTCATTATATCCCCCCCCCTAAACGAAGTTTTGGGATATATAAGAATCAGTTTGTCCGTCTGTCTAGCTGTCCATCTGTCCATCTGTCTGTGCAAAAGTGTCCGATCCATATCTTCCTTAATGAGGAACATTAGAATCTACTACTCCACACAAAGATTGTCCATGATCTAAGTGTGTGTCATGACCTTGACCCAAGGTCATTTGGGGAACTTCAAGGTCACTGGAAGAAAAATTTCATTATTCGTGTCCAGTCCAAATCTTTCTTATGGATAAACTTGGTAGGTTCTCATTTTACACAAAGACTGCCCATGACTTAAGGGTGTGTCATGACCTTGAACCAAGGTCATTTTGGGAAGTTCAAGGTCACTGAAGAAAAAAATTCATAATCGTGTTCGCTCCATATCTTTCTTATGGATGAACTTGGTAGGTTCTCATTTCACACACAGACTGCTCATGACCTAAGAGTGTGTCATAACCTTGACGCAAGGTCATTTGGGGAAGTTCAAGGTCCATATCTTTTTTTATAGCAAAACCTGAATCTACTACTTCACACAAACATTGCTTATTACCTGATTTTCTGTCATGACTTTGATCCAAGGCCATTAATGCAAGGTCAAGGTCACTGACAGAAAAAGTTCATAATTCGTGTCTGGTCCGTATATTTAGTCTGATTTTTTTTTATTAGGATGCGCCTTCGTTTCATTTATGAAAATATTATGAGCAATTACATTTGCATTAAAAATGTTTTAGCATTTCTCTCTTCTCTTAGAATAAGATCCATTAAATATTCATGATTTAGCCCCTCTGAAAAACCCAGCAGGGTATTTAGTCCCTTTCGGACATATCTAGTTTAAACTGACATAGTGATTTGAGACACCGGCTCCTAGGGAAAATTTTCTGGATCCACCTAACAAAAGAATTTCAATCGGGCTGGGGCTGTCGATCTGAGTATAAACGATAATGCCTAATTTATGAAGAAAATCGCTGTGATTTGATTGTTTTAATGCAGGGAAAACATACTTTTGTGATATATGTATTGGAATGAGGTGGACGCGCTGGCGCGCCGAATACAATTAGCCATGTCAGTTACAGCTAATGAAAGTTTAACTGCAAATTTCATATCCTAATTTGAGAAAAACGAATGATTTTTTATTTTCCTGATTTTTTATAAATATGTGTTACTATAGGCAGAAATGTAAAAATACGCTTAAACATTACACTTTCGCTAAAGCTTTTTCACACTCGTTAGTCACATTCTGTCAATAACAAATAAAAGCTGTTTGACTCCACTTTGACCATCCCTGATGTTAGAAAGAAAGTGCGAAAGTCTACATTTTCTCGAGAATTTACAGCATGTCTATTTTCACACATGTGTTACTATAAATAGAAATAGAAACCTCTGCTTCACATTCTGTATTTCATATACGCTTTCTTTCACTTGTTGGTCACGGAATGCCAATAGCAGTAAAACATATTGTCTGCAATTGCTCATCCAAAATGTGAAAAAAAGTACAAAAAACTACATTTTTCCGATAGTTTACAGTATTTCTATTTTTAAACTCATGTTACTATAAATAGAAATAGAAACCTCTGCTTCACATTCTGTATTTCGTATATGCTTTCTTTTACTTGTTGGTCACTGAATGCCAATAGTAGTAAAAAAATATTGTCTGCAATTGCTCATCCAAAATGTGATAAAAAGTACAAAAAACTCATTTTTCCGATAGTTTACAGTATGTCTATTTTTAAACTCATGTTACTATAAATAGAAATGGAAACCTCTGCTTCTCATTTTGTATTTGATATAAGGCTTTCTTTTACTTGTTGGTCACCATATGCCAATAGCAGTTGAAAACAGACAGTCAGGAATTATTCATCCTAAATTTTAGAAAAAAGTACCAAAAATGACATTTCTCTGATAGTTTACAGTAAGTCTATTTTTTAAACAAATGTTACTATAAATAGAAATGGAAACCTCTGCTTCTCATTTTGTATTTGATATAATGCTTTCTTTTACTTGTTGGTCACTATATGCCAATAGCAGTAAAATACAGATAGTCAGCAATTATTCATCCAAAAATTTAGAAAAAAGTACAAAAAATGACATTTTCTCGATATTTTGCATCACGTCTATTTTTAAAACATGTGTTACTATAAATAGAATTGGAAACCCCTGCTTCTCATTCTGGATTTCGTATATGCTTTATTTTACTTGTTGGTCACCATATGCCAATTAGCAGTTAAAAACATATAGTCTGCAATTGTTCATCCAAAATGTGAGAAAAAAGTACAAAAAACTACATTTTTCTGATATTTTGCCGTACGTCTATTTTCAAACATGTGTTACTATAAATAGAAATGGAAACCTTTGCTTCTCATTCCCGTTTTTGATATAAGGCTTTCTTTTATTTGTTGGTCACCATATGCCAATAGCAATTAAAAACAGATAGTCAGCAATTATTCATCCAAAATTTTAGAAAAAAATACAAAAAACGACATTTTCACTATATTTTGCAGTACGTCTATTTTTAAACACGTGTTACTATAAATAGAAATGGAAACCTCTGCTTATCATGCTGCATTCCATTGAATGTTCTTTTGTTCTTGTCAGTCACATAATATCAGTTACAGTTAGTGACAGTAAGTTGGTAAATTTCCCATCTCTAATTTGAGAATTAGTGGAAAATCAACATTAAACAGTTAATTTCATATGTGTCTATTTTTAGACATTTGTACTATTTATAGAGATGAGAGCCTGTCCTCAATAATTTGTGAGATATTATACTATTCCTTGTTCTTATTGATGAAATATTGGAGAGATCCATATTTTTATTATTTATGATTCAGTGGAGCTTCAAAATGAGGAAAAATTGACATTTTTCATCATTTTATGAGACATGTCTATATTTAGGCATTTGAAGCTATAAATAGAAAACGGAAATCCCTGAAAATAATATGCATGGTAGTTATTGGTGTCCAGTCTCTGACATTAGCACATTGACTTTTACAGTATATTTCATAATTACCTAGCAATGGCATCTAAAACTCTGCCCAAATTTCATTTTTTGGATTTTTCTGAAATATGTCTATTTTTAGATACATGTTACTAAAAATAGCATTGAGATCCCACTCCAATTTTTTCATGAGGGGACACTACTAATACTGACGTTTGACGACACGCATATGATTTGAAAAATTTCCGTAGACAATTTTTTTTATTTAGCCTTAAATTTCTCAAAAAATGCCAAATTTTCCATTTTTCACATTTTGAGAAACTATGCTATTTTGCCGAACCATTTTCTAAGAGTGGGATCAATTCTGGAATAACTGGTTATATGCCCTGTATTCTTTAAAAGTTGATGTTTTCTTGTGATACAAAGATTTATATTGAGTTCACTACATAAAAGATAAAAATGCATTCATATTTCCTCAATTTTCATGCTTTTGTTTGGTCAAAAATGGCCGAAAATGGCCAAATTCAATGGATCCGTCTCCATGGCAACCGGGTGCACGTGGGAAACGTCTAACACCATATTTGCTGGTTTTGTACCAAGGTGCACCTGTGGTGTAAATTTCATCAAAATCGGAGATATGTCGTTTCCAAGCCCTATAGTAAATTTTTTGGTGCTTACAGAGAATGCATGTTAATTCGAAAAATAAGAACATTTTTGTATGTTTGTAACTTCACTATAATCTTTCCAAAATAGGACATTATTTGGCCTGTCTTGAAATAGTTCAGAACCCAAAAGCACAAGCACAACCAGGACAACATTGTATCCAATAGATCAAACATTATCACGTTGACAGAATATACTACTCAGTAAAGAATTAAAGAAAGGGGCACGCAAAGTATATTTTTTTATTAGTTTTACTGCATGATGTTTCAGAGTGAAATCTAATTTTAAATAAGAAAACAATACAAAATACATTTTTAGATACTACAAAGGATGCTGTCCAGGATACCTTTGGAATAAAGACCTCAATAAATGCACAGGTAATAACAATGAATTAATTAAAAAAAATGCACATCTCAGATAGAAGAAATTTTATGAATGTCCATTTGTTAATTCTGGATATTGTACCAGTCTTTCTTATCCGTACTTCAACTAAACTACAATTAAGAGTCTCAAATTTTTAAAGTGAAATATTTTTTTTCTTTAACAAACATATAATAGATGCGTTCAAAGGCATACATAATCTGAGTGAAAAGTACCAATATTTCATAGAAATTCTTGATGTATAATTTTAAAGTCTACTAGCCTTTTTTCTCTATAAAAACATGGCATAATTAAATTAGTTCAAAAGTATACTAAATCTAAGCGAAAAGTTGCGGTAATAAGATATTTATCAATTTATTGATATGTAGCGATGTAACGAGTTCTTCTCGTGTTGTTCTTATTTATTTGATGACAGGATCCTTGTATTGCCATGTTATAAATATACTAACACGTTATTTATGTCTATATGATATCAAATCTGAAGGTGTTAAATTATAAGAAGTTTAAATCTCTAGAATGAACAAAAGTCAATCTTACATTGGCATTGGTCTCATTTTGTTTCCAAGTAGTGAAGTCTGGTATTCTTTAACAAAAATGCTTTAGTTGACTATAGTTTACCATTGTAAATCAAAGTGTCAAAGTAATCACTTTAGTAGATCAAAGTTTTCAACATGTTCACTATAGAAAATCAAAGTTTTCAAAATTATCACTATTGTAAATCAAACTTTTTACCATAGTAAATCAAGTTTTCAAAGTGATCACCTTTGTACATGTAAATCATTTTTTTTTCTTTTATCACTTTAGTAAATGAACGTTTTCATTGTTTCAAAGTTATCACTATGGTTAACCATAGTATTTTTGGTTCGAGTTCCGAATATTTTTAAAATAAGATCTAGACATCCCTCTAAAAGACAATAGTTATGAGAATATATAAAGTTAGTATATGTAAATGACTGCTACAGAAAGGTCTGAAGTTTTTGCTATCCTCAAAATTTAATGGCTCAAAGTATAACAACCGCATTTATGTTCATTTTATATAGTTTAATTTTACTAATTATCGCACGAAATGCATATGTCGCCATCTTATCTAGGATAGGAGACATGCATAAACAGAAGTGTATGTCAACATGAAAAAAATGTACAATTTTTGTAAATATAAAAATTATGTAAAAACTGGTTCAAAAGCAAAATTATGATGCTTAAAGATACGATATACTTGCTACCTATAATATAATATTGACTTGTGAATAACAGGCAGGGAAAATATTTTACGTTAGAAGTATAAAAAGAAAATGTCTGAATGAAGATATCTTAGGAGTTATTGCCCTTGTTATGATTTCTTAAAGATTGAATAAATAATTAAAAAGGGAAATTATACATTAAACACAAGCAAGTTTCATAATATTGTTATAATAATGGAATTATAAGTAAATATCTAAATAAATTAAATGTCCCTTTCGCAGAATGCATGGACGGATACACAGGCGAAAACTGCAGCTTTATTTGCCCCTATCCTTTGTACGGAAAGGAATGCAGGAAGGAATGTTACTGCGATAATCTTACTTGTGACCCAGCATCAGGATGCTTAACCACTGGTATAAAACTTTGTATATTGTTTTTCAGGTAACCAACATTGAAACTTTCTATAAAAAAAAAAGGCTCGTAAGATAATTTCATAAGAACCTATGCAACGTACCTTACCTACTGATATTTTTTTTTTTAAAAAAAGCAATATTTCTAATAGAATAACATTTAAAATGGTAACCTGAATAATCTTTACCAAGCATAGAGGAAGAATTGTTTAAAATTTTGTAATAAAGTTAAAAATTTGTGCCAATTTTTTAATGGATTATAGATAATGCAAAACAAAGTCTCCTATCTAAGCACCAATGAAAACCTACGATTTCGTAATATTTCAGGGATTTATTAATTATGACTTTAAAAAATAGGTCAAAAAATAGCTATCAATCTACGCATCCATTTTTTTTGTTTGTGTTAAGTACTTAAGATATTTTAAACTTAAGAATATAGTGTCATCACATATTCACGAACAAAAAAATCAGCATGCATTACAGGGTTTTTTTTTTTAAGTTATCATTGAATATCCCTGGCTGATTAAAAGAAAAAGATAAAAAATAGGAAACATATATTCTAGATATTTTTTATCCAAATTTGCTTTTATTACAACATGTACAAGAAGTATAAAACATCATATATAGATATTAAAATGCAGAACACTGTTCCTATAAGAATAAATAACATTGAAAAGGACAAAAAAGGTTCATACTATGTTGCGTATGTCTTAAATGTAACCGTCTAAATTGTACACCTTGAGTTTCTTTTTTTCGGAAATCGAGACCAAATGCAAAAAAATACAATAACTTAAATTTTCTTTTAAAATGCGGGGCATTAAAATTCATTAGGGAGAATTTTTCACCAAAGAAACATAATTTTTTCTTCAGAAAATTATTTTACCATAATTGTAATAAACATTTTTTCTAACATTTTTAGGTCCGATGCAGGCAACGGCTTCTAATTCAACCCAAAGCACGGGAATTACGATGCCGTACATGAATGCACCCCAAGTAGACGACAAAGTCAATAAAAATCTAAAGATCCTTATAGGTGTAACTGGATCATTTGCATTCATGATGCTCTGTGTATACGTATATGTAACTGTAGCCTCTAAGGGATTGAGGTCTACATACCCATTGATCACAGGTAATCATATTGAGGGTGAGGACAATTCGCATAATATAAATCTGTACGAAAATATCGACATTTTCGAAAACAGAAGCCATTCCGTTGATTCTACAGAGAATGTCGAGATTATTCTAAGGCCACAATGACTCGAACACTGGACTTGATACTACAAACAATTCTATCAACAACATAACTGTGTACGTGACGTCAATGAGATCATTAGATAATGAGGGATGTTGTTGGTAAAAGATGTAAGTTTGGAAACCTTTGTAACCAGACATTGTGATTGTTTATAAAATGTAGATTAAAAAAAACCAATTGATGCAAATATTTATGCCTTACATACTTCTTCTCATTTACATAAATATTGTCGTCATGAAGATGCTATTTTAATGTTGTTGATTTTTTTTCAAATAAAATTTTTTGTTTGAATTTTTTTGTTTTAAGTTTTGGCGTTGAATTATTGCTTGCCTAAAAAGTCATTCTCATTTTGATTATGCTTCTTTATATTATACACCCTTGGTATACAGTGATAGGGAAGCCCTTTCATTTATGCGTATAGGTCTTTCCATCCTTCAATCCGTAGATTCGTAACACTTGGGAGTACCCCTCCCCGTCCCTTATCCTCAATTCTTTCACACTTCTTCATAATATTAAACCAGACTTTTAATGAGTCGTTCTTACATAGAGCCATTGTGACTCCTTCTTTAGATTTTGTTTTGACATATATTTGGTTTAAAAAAAGCAATAAAGGACATTGTCATCCTTTCTGAAATATTGGGGATACATGGACCCATCTCTTATTCGCAACTCTTCATCTTCCATTGAATCTCATTAAAGAATGACATTGTGTACCTCCGGTTTTATATGTTTATAGCGAACATACGTTTAGGGATTCCCATAGCAAAAGATTCTTTGCCATTATAATCAAATTGGAGTAGAGAGTATTAATTTGTGAGCTCATTGCTCTAAAGTGAATTATAATTTAATTTTTAAAAAGTTGTTCAATATATGAATAATAATGAATAATACTTTATTTAAAAAGGGTTACCCGATTATTGCAAACGCTAGTCTTCCCAAGGGTCTTTTTTATAACACATATACAAGGTATATCTACAATAAATACTGTTTCAGAACCGTAAACTTTACTTAACACTGAAAAAAGAACAATCATTTATTAATTGCAAAAGAAATATCACCTGATTTATATATATGGTTTATATCATCTTTAGCACGTTTTATTCTGCAGTTCATTGAATTTAGCTTTTTTTAATAATTTATTTTTCACTCATGTTTTGAGAAAAGAAAAAGCCTCATGTTTGAGTTGAACTCTTTTCATATCTAAGGGTTTGGCACAAGACATACCGCATTAACCACTACGCAACGAAATATATGCACTGTCGAAATCTGTAAGTTTGATTTAAATGAACCTGTTTGATGCAGTGAACATTTTTTTCAGAAATGTCCGATTTTAATATAGAATGGGTTCTGATTCCATTTTTATTCCACAAATGAAATAGATTTCACATTAACGTTTCCATTATTTAAGCGTCGACGAAGAATTGAGACTTGACCCCTTCATGTTCAAAATTCATTTTTTATGGCTCTAGTAACCCATTTTCCACAAAATTTGCTTAGCTGTCAACTTTGAAATAAAGATTGTCAAATGATAAGTCGTTAAGTAAAATAAAATAAAATGTGACTTGAGAAAAATAAAACTTTTCCGTTAATTTTGAAAATTGAGAAACATGTCATCTCAGATCGGGGGATTGTCCACGCCTTGTACGCCAACTGTTTTATAAGTGAGGCAAAACTTTTTATAAAATGTTTATATATTATATAGTGTTCACATGTTTCAAGAAATGGATTTCCGTATCCGTTATTGCAACTGTTCTATTTAAAAACACTTTAAGCAGTTCAGTGCTTAATTTTCAATTCAATTCAATTCAATAGTTTATTCTCGTAAACCGTACAACAGTATAGAGAAAATACAAACATAAATTATGTACAATACATATAATACAGCATGCGTGAGAAAAATAAAGCCAACAATAAAAAATGACAGTTTCCTAAATTAAGCAGTCAACTCTCTTATTAATAAACCCAATATATTTACATAGTCTAGCTAGTTGAATTATATTGTTTTAGATTAAATAATGTTCGGACTCAAAACTTTAGTATTTGTATGGTATACATTAACCTGGAGGGGTAACTCTCTTATTAACTATAGTAATGAATTTACAAAGGTTATTGATAACGGATACTTTTTTACATGAAAATAAATTTGAAAACTTGAAAGCACTTGGTCGAGTTGTATATGTTGATGGGATTAAAAATTTTCTACTATCATTTAGAGCTGGACACGACATAATATAATGGTATTCGTCTCCAATGTCATTATTACATAGAGTACATAGTCTTTGGTTTGAGGGTATTTTACTCCATCGGCCTATTTCTATGGGTAATTTATGATTACTGGTTCTAAATCTTGCTAATGTAACTATAGTATTAGTTGACACATTGATATTTAAATACTGCCTAGATGTAAAATTACTATTAGTGAACAATTGATAAATTTTGCCTTTACTTGATGCATCACAATTTGAATTCCAGTTTTGTATATTGATCAATGAGTGTTTGCTTACATGTAATTATATTTAACAACCATTTTTCATTTTCTACATTTTGAGACATCCAAACATAGTTCAAACCACATTCTTGTAAAATATTTTGTATATATTCAATCCATTTAGAACTACAATTTATATTGTTGTACATTGATGAACTGTATAGAAAGCTATATAAAATGTGACATAATTTTGTTTCTTTACATTTCAATAGTTTTACCCGAAATTTTATCATTCTCATTTTAATATTTATACTCAATGGATATCTACCAAGTTCGCCATAAACCATATAATTTGGAGTAGATGTCTTAAGACGAAGTATAAGTTTACAAAATTTTAAATGAAGTTTCTCAATAATGTTTACATTTTCAAATCCCCATAACTCACAACCATATAGAAGGATAGGGATAACCATTTTATCAAACATATCAATTTGACAATCAATGGACAGATTTAATTCTCGTGCTTTTTTTATTATGGCGTACATAACTCTTGTTCTCTTGTTGCTCTTTGCACACAATATTTTCTAGTACTATAAAATGATCCCATTCTTGAAAAAAACACTCCTAAATATTTAAATTCTTTAACAATTTCAATCTCATTATTATTGTAAGTAAATACTACATTAGAAGATTGTCTGCCCTTACCAAAAATTAAAATTTTTGTTTTATCAACATTCACTTGTAATTTCCATTTTCACAATATTTTTGAAAACAATTGAGTTGATATTGGAGATCTTCCTTAGTTTCAGACATCAATACAGTATCATCTGCATAGAGCATAATCATAATTCTTAAGTATACATCTAGCTTTTGTTCAATTCCTTCAGACAGATTTTTCAATCCAATAACATTTTTCTCTATTAAGAATTCTTCTAAATCATTTAGATACAATGGAAAGAGAAAAGGAGACAAATTTTCACCCTGGCGAACTCCGTTTTGACAAGGAAAATATTCAGAAAAATCATTGTTATGAGATATTCTAGACTTACAATCATTACACATATTAAAAATAACTTTAAAGCATTTTCCAGTTATATGATATTTAACAAGCTTTTTTCCACAGTCCTACTCGCCATACTTTATCAAATGCAGCTTTAAAATCAATAAAGGCACAATATAATTTCTTTTTCTTAAATAATGTTAGTTCTATCAATGAATGAAGTACAAACATGTTATCAATGGTAGAATAATTTGCCCTAAAGCCGCTCTGGTTTTCCTTAATAAAGTCAATATTATCTGCATATGTGGTCATTCTTCTACACAATAGAGATGGGTCATTCATAAAGGAACTATCAGCAAACGATTCCACAATATGATTGTCTAGTTCGTCATCTGAAGCTTCTGATTCGTATTCATTTTCATTAACATTCTTAAAATAATTATAAAAATCTACAATATTTATGTTGTGGTGCTCTTTAGGTCCTTTACCATTTACAATATTCCAATATTCTTTTGGGTTTGAACTTCTTAGTTTTTTAATATTACGTTGTAATTTAGCTCTATAATCTTTGTATGCTTTATTTAGAGTAGATTTATATTTTCTTTCGGCGTCTTGTAATTGATGTTTGAAAATATTAGATCCATATAATTTGTATCTGCGTTTAGTTTTTCTACAAAATTTCCTTGCCTTGTAACAATCATCGTTAAACCATTGTTTAGTTCTTTTGTTTCTAATTGTATCAAAAGTGCGTGGTAAAAATGTACCAAATGTAGTTTTTGCCGAGGATAGTAATAGATCAGCCGTGCAATTAAACAGAAGATCTACATCGCTTTTACGAATATTATCAGGGTCTAATATTTTGTTGTCTACAGTTTGCTCAATATTCAGCAGTTCTAGTGCACTTATGTTATTACAGAATTCATTCGATTTAGTGGGATCCCACGATTTAGTTCTTTCTGGTAAATTTCTTTGTATCACATTTTCTAATTCATTATCACCACGTGTAATACAATTTAGATGACATGTCAGGGGAATATGAATATCCGAGTACAAACAATTAAAATCTAATACTTCAAAATGTCTTACAAATTTAAAAAAATCAGCATTGCATATGAAATAGTCAACAACTTGATCTTGTAGTTGTAAATTTCCCCCTTTCTTCATCTTTTGGTACTCTACCGTTCATAATATATAAACTATTTGCCTTACAAAAATTCAGTAGCTGATATCCATAAGCATTTGTCTTTCTATCACAATTTTTTCTGTCAATATTTACATTATATGTACCCAACTTGTTAACATCGCTTAAATTATCACAATCTTCATCTATGGTAATTTCGTGTTCAGACAATTCATTATCTTCAAAATAATCTTTTTTGTCGGACACCCTAGCATTAAAATCACCTGTCATACAAACAAATTCAAAATTATTTATTAAGTTTAAATATTCTAGTTCTATTTCATCAAATGCCTCTGGTGTACTATACAGTGAGCCTTGTGGAGGGATATATACAATACCAAATAAAACATCACTCTTACAATTAAACAAATCACCCTTCACTTTTAACCAGTAAACAAATTTACAGTCAGTTTCTATTGGTGTAATAAATTCTGACAATGATTTGCGAAATCCAACTATTATCCCACCTGATCGGACTCGCGCACATACGTGTCTATTTTTAGATAACAATACGTAGTCTTTCAGCTCAACGGTGTCAAGGTCGTCTGTTTTGGTTTCAGTGAAGCATAACAGATCGTAATGGTTCACTAGTTCGGTAAATTCGGGGTAATTTAGACGTCTGTTTATACCACATACGTTAATAGAAAGTATTTTTAACACTGTATCCGAAGATTTTTTCGTTTTAACATTTGTATCAGGTTGTTTGATAGAATTTTCAAGAGAGTCAGAGTCTGTTGATTCACTAAGATATCCGGATGCGTTAACTTCACGACACCCTCCATAGTCCTCCTATCTACGACGTCCCAGCCTTTTTCTGGATCCTCCTCGGCCCCCGACTCTGGGTCTCGGTGTAAATTCCGGAGCCGCTGCTGATAAGCGTGGGTCTGTACGACGTCCTAGCGGCAAGTTTGAATAGTCGTGATCTTCTTCATCGTCTGATTCGTCAGGTGTGAAAAGTTCCCCATCGATGGTAAGTTTATGGTAGATGAGTTGCGCTCTCTTTTCTTGTTGCTTCGCAGCTTTATAATACGGATAAATTTTTTTTCTCTTTTCATTAATTTCACGAGGAAATTGTTCACTGATTCCAAATTGTTTATTTTCATCTCCTGCTAATTTATATGCTGCCTTCCTCACCATTTCCTTTTCCTTGAACAGAACAAATTTTGCGACAATTGGCCTCACTTTGTCAGGTACCCTGCGTCCCATCCGATGAACTCTATGAAAATCTACATCTTGATCTATCTCTAATTTTTTCTTGCACAAATGTTTTTACTTTTTCTTCACAATTTTCATCTTTAGACTCGGGGATTCCGTAGAAAATCAGGTTATCTCTCATTGTCCGACTGTTAAGTTCCTTAACTTCAAGACTAACATTTTCCAATTTTGCTGTTAAATTAGCATTTGATCTCTCAAGAATTTGTATGGATTGTAATTTGTCTTTGATTTCGTTACTAATGACTTCATTTTCATCTACCTTATCACAAGTAAATTTCACACTTTTCTCTAATTCACTCACCGTTTTTTTTCAATTCAATTACATCGCTAGTAACCCCTACCATTTTTTGCTCAAAAGAATTGATTTTTGACTCAATTTTGTCAAGTTTATTTAACTTTTGAAACATTTGGTCGAGTTTTTGAGCAAGGTTATCAATTTTGGCTCCGTAGTCCGTTTGTGTTATAAATCCCGCCGGCTGGGCTATGGAGGGATTCGTGGGTTGATAACCTACAGGGGAAACACTGTAATTCATTGCACTCATTGCTGGATTTGGATTCATAGTGTTCATCGGTGTGGAAAATCAAACCTTTAAATCTCTGACAACTTCGCTGAATAGATTGTCACTATCGCTGGACTCCGTCTGAGAAGTACTCAGCACAATGACCTTATGATTTTCTTCATTGTTACTTACATTGATGTCCTTTTTTCTTTTCTGTCCTTTGTTAGACTTCTTACCAGATTTTCCAGAATTTTTGGAACTCATAGGGACACATGACACAATCCGTGGTAAAAAATTCAGCGTGAAAATTAAATTAAAAGCACATTATTAGCACGTATTAACCCACTGAGATTTTCGTCGACCATTCCCTCTCACGCATGCGCATCAAGTTTTCAAATGTTTAACTAAATTTTCATTTAATTGATAATTAACAATCACATTTACCCATTAGGCTGGTTTCCGTAGAGTCCCAAAATGTGTAAAAAAAAAAAAAAAAAAAAGAAAGAAAAATAGAGGACAAAGCTGACAGCTAAAAAAAGATAACGGATATTTTTTTTTTATCAGAAAGCCATTGGTCCACAACGTACACCCGAGTTTCACTTTTAGACCTTGCTCTTCTACATATGTACATTAAATTTCTTACATATCCGTAGATAAAACTTTATTCATAATTGCATTTCAGTTAGCCTCATCATGACTGTGCAGTTCTTGAAAACAAGTTTATCTTTTGAACTAGAACTGTCCAATAGGGACAAATACCCCCGCTGTGTTTTTCAGAGCAAGTGCCATTTCACAAATATTTTATGGATCTATTAAGAGGTGTTCACCATTGTCTTAAAACAAATCGGGTGATTTCCCTCCCTCATAAACACACACATATATGCATAAATTTTTCATGTGGGACATGATGCTCTGAAATTTGTCACTTGATATTTAAATTAAAAAAAAATATATCTCGATTTCACTAATTTGTATTAAAACTTATTCTATAACAAATTGATTTAAGAAATACGTAGACAATTTTCCTCATCATCGCATTATTTTTACAAAGTTTAATATCGGTACATTTTTATATGTCAAAAGATGTATTTCATAGATTTCTGAAGTTTCATTCTATTTGATTGAATGGAACTCATGTTAGCCAATTTTAAAAGCAGCATGTTTTGTCACCACGGAGCACAGTCAAAAACATTGTAACGCAAAAACAACATTAAAGAAAAATTCTAAAACTCACAGTGCCTTTTCATTTTATACACGGTTTGTATCGCATTCCTCATTCATTATAAGGTATCCATAACGCTTGACACCTAGTATGCTAACAATAATTTGATTGTATTGTAAATAAGATTGTCAATGTTGTCATATCCTTAAACACATGTAACTCTGCTCTTACAGGTTCCGCAACAGTGAAGCGCACATCACGTTTCATGACGTAACTCTTTTAACAAATTTTGAACTATAATCTGTTTCTTTGCAGAACGCCTATCGCCCAATTTAAAGTCTTTACCCCTCAAAAATTGTCTGTTCCATTATAAACAAATACACGGCTTATTTTATGTATTTTTCCTGTTTTCTCCAGCATTTTCGGTGTTTGTTTTGAAAGTTTCCAAATGCAAAACAAAATTATCCTTCGACGTCATGATTTTTTTTTTTTTGCTTTTTAAATCAAGTCTATCTGTCTATAGAAAATAATTTCTCGCATAATCACCAGTATAAGATTGACTTATCCGGTGTGAGACAGCAGTGTGAGATTTTTCTGTCTTACACTGTGTATTACTACGCCACGAACGAGAACGTAAACATTCCGTCATTATATAAAGAAATTGTAACAATGTAAAATAATATAACACATAATTAAACTGTTGTCATTTAACTTATTAAAATAAACTTATTTTCATTCAAAATATTGTCGTATTTTCACTTTTTTAATGGCACTATTTTTAGATCGCGGAATGGTTCTTCTTTTACGCTGTCGGAAAGATAAGTTTTTTATTCCAAGTTTTTATCTTTCTGATTAATTTACACGGACTGAAAATTATTTTATCAGTTTACACTAAGTGTAAACCATTTTCAGGTACGTTCTCTCCGATGGTGTATTTAGATTTTTAATTAGATGGAAAATTAAAAATATTTTTTTTTAGCCCCATCATGGCGACGTCATTGACAGGCCGTTATTTTGGATAAAATAATGCGAGAAAAATAATCATTCATTACATACTCCTGTGGGAATAGTGAAATTCCACCTCGGGGCCAAGATTCACGGTCTAGGACTCGCCAAAGCCTCGTCCTAGACTGTGAATCTTGTCCCCTCGGTGGAATTTCAATATCCCACACTCGTAGTAATGAATGATTCTATTAATCTTTTAAACAAAGCAATGTAATACATTAACTTTTAGTATTTGAAGAAATGAAACAATATTAAATTTAAGTATTTTAATTTTATTTCAATTAATGACAATTCCAAAGAGGTATTGTTTTTAGATATGAAAAGATAATAACCCGTCAAAAACTTAATTTTGACCCTGCTCCGTGACCCCGTTTTTGCGGTCTTAAATCTTTGATGATCTTGACAAAAATAAAGATATATTCCAATTTCTTAGCTCAAAATATTTAAATCTGTTGTTACAATATATGTACCAAATTTAGTTTAAATATGACGTTGAATAAAAAAGTTATGACTAAAGTCTACGAACTTTTTGAATGACCCTCGTATGTCCATCAAATAACACATGCTATTTAAACTGATTAGCAGTTCTTCTGTCTATTTCCCAAAGGACCTTTCAGGGATAACAGCCAGCAGAAATGATAGAGATAGCTAGCTGTCCTGCATTGAACTCATTAATTAATCTTTTACTGGATGTATGCCCAATGATTAATGCCAAGGGATGCAATTTTCTGTTATCAAAATTCTCCTTGACTAGTGCTTGATACTTAACTATACCCTAGGGAGTGGTATATTATCTCTTATAAAATAACATTTGAAATGGATTGCTGTAAAGTATATAATGAAAAAATATTATTTTCTTAATTTAACATTTTTTAAAACATGGATACAGAAACATTCTTAAATTTTTGGGATTGTGTAATTCAAAAGTAAAAGACAGGTTTCTTTTTAAAATTTTACTTAAAGGTCACGGTGACCTTAAACACCCCTACTAATGTTATTGTGATTTAAATTCAAGACACGTGGTTTAGGTTTACATATTCGAAGGTTATAGGGTAGAACCGGTTCTATAAATAAAATTGGCAGTAAACCGGAAATTATACTATGTTTCTTTTGAAAACATGTCCTGTGAAAAATGTGTTTTCAAACCTTTCTGAAAGACTTTCATGATTTTCAACAGAAATGGGTGGCTAAAAAGGGGTTGGGGTAAATAACAATTAATATATTTTACCATAGTTTACTGCAAAAATTACAGCTAGCTAACTAGCGATCGATACGCCGGTAAAAAATGTGTAATATCATGTACAGCGACAAACCTTTGTTTGCCTTATATGGCTATTGCTATTAATGCGCACAGAGGATCTTACCACGAGCAACTGACCAATTGTTGATTGAAGCGCCAAATACATGTTTACATGTTACTTTGAACACGTGGTTCAGGTCAATCTATGATCATGTCAACGGAGTGCAAAAAAACCCCAACATTTGAAACTGTGAAAGATATCACAGGCGTTTTTAATTTGTTGTCAACTAGAAAAAAATAATTTAATAAATGTATACGTAGTTAGTGTCAAGTTCAGGTCACTTCAACGGTAAGGAAAACGAGCAGCTTCTCGCACGCATAGCGAACATTATTCATAACTATACTCGTGATCACGTGTGTTTGCCAGGGAATCCACCTGACAGTTGTATTCACCGATAGTACAATAAAGGAATTTATCAAGCGTAAAATTCCTGTAGTATTCGTAGTAACCCATAATGCAATTCTCATTCAGCAGATTGGTCAGTTCAAGTCACATCGGTGCCTCAGTTTCCAATCTGACGCCACAAAATATTGTCCCGGTTCCCATGAAAAATATTTGTTCAAAAAGAAATTTTAATTCGTGACAGCAGAAAATTGTATGATAGAGAATATCTATTATTTAAATTTGAATTAATTCAAGAGAGATCGGTTGAAGTACAGAATGATATTATAGGTTGGTGAAAACTAAAACGCAACATAACTTTTCTGTTTACCATGTCTCCACGTGCTAGCCACTTCCTAGCAACAGACTACTAAACTTCGTTTGCGGGGGTATAAAAAGATAGGCCTGCTAGCGCCGTATCAATTCTTATAGGTACTTGACCAACTGTGTACTTTAACGAGTTTTAATTTTTTTGTAAGGTGTATTTTATAGAATTCAGATTATACAAGTGTGGAACTGCATTGTATCAATCGCGTACCGTGTCTTGCAAACAAACTTTGCAAAGAAAAGGTTGAGGTTGACGGTATCATCTAGGAAGGTGATATAACTCGCAAGCTAGGTGTCTAGAATCTTGGGATTATATATAATTGTACAAGTTTATGTTGAGTAGTAAACTTTAACGTGTAAGTTACACAATAAATTAACTAACTTAGGAATGAAACAGAAAGGGTCTGTGGTATTTAATGATATAAGGACATTGTGATAGTACATTCTAGCTAAAGTAGATTCCACAGATTGACAGACTGTGAAGTTTTCCCAGAATGCCCGACCGTGAAGCCGAATATGCGTATTCCAGAAAAAAAAAATACTTATTTCAATATATTTTAATTTTTTGCACTCCAACAAAAATACTTATTTTCTATATATTATATATTCTTTTTAAATGAAATAGTGATCCAGTTACCCTGTTGTTCTGTAGAACAGGACGAAAATGTGAAAGGTTTACGACAACAACGACAGACATTGAACTAAGGAGAAGGTTTATGGTTTCCATACAAATGTTGCCCTGTGATTTTCTAAAAAACGGAACTGGTGTAAAAGTTGAAAACTCATGCTTTTTAAATAATTGAAATTCAATGCAGAACAAGATGTGTTTGTAAAACACTGATGCCCCCGTATGGCAACATAGCAAAGATTAAGCTTTTCTTAAATGCAAATTTAATTAATTGGTACCAAAAGTAGGGTATTCTCACTGGAAAACAATTGTTGAATTTGAAAGTAAGCTAATGTTAGTTTTTTAAAAATTAAAAAAATCTCCAAGGTCAAGGTCAAAAGGTCAATGTAATTAGTATCAAATGAGAGCTCTTGCTACATAAATACTTTTGTATAGCATGAAAGCCATAGCCCTAACCGTTCAATAGGTATGGTCAATGTTCAATTTCTTAAAAAGTATGTCAATCTCCAAGGTCAAAGGGTTAAAGTTGTTGGTATCAAATGAAAGGCCTTGTCATAATGATCAAATATGTAAAATATGAAAGAAATAGCCCAAACTCTTTAAACGTTATGATTAAGGTTTGCTTTTTAAAGTAGGTCAATCTCAAAGTTCAAGGTCAATGGGTCAAAGTTCTTGGTATCCAATAAAGGGTCTTTTCACAAGAATTACATGTTTGAAGTATGAAAGCTCTATCCCTTACCATTCAAAAGTTATGGCCAAGGTTAAAGTTTTTTTCACAAGTAAGGAAATCTACAAGGTCAAAAAAAGGGTTAAAGTTGTTGGTATCCAGTAAAAGGTCTTTTAACAAACATTATATATGTGAAGTATAAATGTCCTGGTGTCTACTCTTCAAAAGATATGGCCTAAGTAAAGTTTTAAAAATTTCATGTTAAAGTGGGTCAAACTCCAAGGTCAAAGTCAAAAGGTCAAATTTGGTGGTACCCAAAGTAAGGTCTTGTCACAAGAAATACACATATGAAAGTTATAGCTCCACTATATCAAAAGTTATGGGCAAGGTTAAAGTTTTTGCGGACAAACAGACAAACAGAGAGACAGAAAGACACAGAGACAGACAGAGAGACAGACAGACACGACTAAAACAATATACCCCCGAACTTCGTTTACGAGGGCATAAAAATCATACAAGTCATTTTTCTCACATGTGTTTTTAAATGCTAATTATGAAGACACCAATTTTAAAAGGAATTTTCTTTCAGATAACGTTGTCCACAGGTATCGCCCACAAAGATCTTGAGATATGTGATTTGTTAATGAATTTTGCACAAAATATCAAAAAATTAACGTGGGTGACGGCTGTGGACACTGTTTTCTAAAGGAAAATCACCCTTGAAATGTGCCATTTTGAGGCTTTTCTGTTAAAAATAGAGAAATGCTTCACATTAATGACGTCATATTTGCAGAATGGTAAACCTTCATGCCATATTCTTCCCTGACTTATCAGAGTCATTTACCGGTATAACTAATATTTAAACCAGTTTCTAAACTTTTTGATGTCATTAAATTTTTAGGGCGCAAGAAAGCTAAAACCATACCTTCTTCTTTAAACAGAATCTTACTTGAGCCTATTGCTTAGTTGAGCTAAAAACATTCATCTAGACAATATTTCTCTTTCAACAATAAATTTGAAAATAACTATTAGAAACAATCAGAAAAAAATCGGAATCTTTTTCATAGATTTTAAACAAAAAGAAAACATACTTGTTTTATTGCACTGTACATAACATTGTTATGACAAAATCGTACAACAGTCACAGAGATACATGCAAACCAACTGTTTGATTTCAAACTAAAGAAATAATTACAAACCAATTGTTTGATTTCAAACTAAAAATATTAATTACAATTTCTAAAAAATTGTACAAAAAAGACAATGAAGAAGATCTGTTTTCCATTTACATAAATAGAAGGATTTGTTTGTAAAACTACTACCATGACCAAACTACCTGTGCAATGCAATGATCAAACAAGTTATAGAGGACAGAATCATGCTTAATAATTTGACGTTTTCTTTTCAGCATGTTTAAAAATATTCTAACGTTTCTCTTTTCATTTAGAAACTCAACTAGCTGCAATAATTTTAGCGTAGCGCTCTTGGATATTTTTATTTTCTTTTTAGATGGAGGGGGTTGGTACAAGCGCGTGAGTGATTCATTTCAACACAGATTATGGCATAAATTATCTGTGATTGGCTATTTCATCATTCTTACATAAATCTGATGTCAAAACACATTGTTATGTAAAAAATGATTTGATCCAAATATAGAGAAAAATCCATATAAAATACTTTTTTGCACATCAAGGTGACTCAATGTACATTTATGCCATATTGCAGTCTTTCTTTAGTTTTTACCAATGATAATTCGGGTCTAGGAAGCGGATCGATAATAGAAAAAGCAGGAACCGCTTGGAAACCAGAAGTCGCTATCGAGACTGTAGCTCTACTTGTTTGTACACCGTACTTATAACAAAGGATGAGAAAAGATGCCAATGCAATCAAACCAAAACTGTAGAAGGAGTAGCGTTTAAAATGAATTTCACAGACATTTCTATTTTTAGGAATAATGGCAACATTGTTCATCGAAATCAAAAACAGATGCATTCTTTTATGTATCTTAGTGTAGTATACTTGTGTTCCAAGTTATATTAAAATCAGACCAAAATTGTACGAGGAGTAGCGTTTTAAAGGAATTTCACAGAAAATTCTATTTTAAGTAACCATTGCAACACCGTTCATCGAAATCAAAAACAGATGCACTTTTTTATGTATCTTAGTGTAATCTACTTTTGTGCCAAGTTATATTAAGATCAGACCAAAACTGAAGGAAGAGTAGCATTTTGATAAATTGTTTACAGACAGACGGACAGCTAGACAGACAGACAGATGGGTACATCCCACTAATTATTTTTGGAATCGGTAGGAGAAGAAAGTAGTGCAAAAAAATTACAAGTTCCTCAATTTGCAGACTAGCATAAAAAAATTGGGCAGTAGTACTGAACCGAGCCTCACACTTGTTGATAAGTAATATCTTTCCTACCAAAAAAGCTTAGCAAATGTAATATATCAAGAAGATCAGCCGAATTATTTTGTGTATTATAACGCCAGTGAGAACTCTGAAATTCCCGTACTTTAACTTTCATTTTTAGAGGTTCCCGCAGGCAGACGCCTTTTGCCGGAAAACGAATCTGACATGCCACCTCGAGATTTTAACCAGGGAAAGACAAGTTGATGTGCTTTGATTTGAGGGGTCACTCATTTCTGAACGAAAATTAGGGACATCGCTATGAGACGAAACGTTAACATTGTCGCCTATGGGAAAACAATTAGTGGACTGTATACCCAGATGGACGGACGACGGACACCTTACTATCGCATAAGCTCTTCTGGTTTCTGACCAGTAGAGCTAAAAATCAATTCTACTCAGTTTAGGTTGTAAATGCAAAATCTATCATTTGGACTGTTGTTGACCATGTATCTATTGAACATGACGTAATTTTCCCTCCAGTCAATGAATTATGACATCATTAAATGCGTAATTTTCGAAATATTCTGTAAATTTCGTTCAAATGGCATAAAATAGAAGTGTTTTTAAAAATATTTAATATAGATCATAACCTCTTATATGTAATAACATAGTAAAAGATATGTTTCTGAATTCAAGACTAAATTCGTTTTAATTTTTGCATCGTGGGCTGTGCTCATATTTAAATTCTTTCCAGAACGTAGTCAAATACGCCTGTTTTTAGCAAATTCGAGAACATTGCATTTTCTCAAGGTCTGTTTTCAAATACTAAGATTTTTGAAAAGAAATTTCGTTACAGGGAATGAAAGCTTTACGTCTATACTTTTTTTTTAGATGTACGAAATGGGAAAGATGGTGATAGTTTATTAATTGATGTAAAGTCGGGGTCATTTTATGCATAAAGTAAATCAAACCTTACTCTTTCCTTTTTTGGCACAAATATTGCTGTTTATGAAAAATATTTCATAGTCAAAAGATATAATTTTTGAATTTAATGACACCTTAAAACAAACTTATTTATCAACATTAACTTTATCAAGCCTTTCTGAATTTTATGCATGAGTCTCAATACATCACGCAAGACTTGTCAGGGCAGTTGGGAGACAATTGGTAAAGAGGTAGTTTTATTTTACTTTGTTTTAGCATAAAAAAAGAGTTAGGTTGTGGATTGTGAATAATGAATCGATCTTTATAGAAAGAAATTGCATGTTAAAGGAATTTGTTTTGCCTGCAATCACCGGTATCCAAAAATAATACACCATGATTACAAAATATCGGAACGGTTTGTGTTACTGCAACTAAAAGGCAACAGACTTATCGTCCCTTTCATACAAATCAATCAATATACATGTATAAATAGGCTAACTAAACATGCTGAACAAAGTTTGCAAGAATTAAAGTGAAATTAAATTGCACAATATAAACAAAAAAGCTGCATTTAGTAATATTACAATGAAGTGAATGAACGAATATATACATGGACAGATTTCATATTTTAAAATACATGTAGTTCTTACTGTAAGGACAATGAAATTTACAAGAAACTGTACGGACATTGAAATGTACAAGAAAAAATTATCATTGGAACACGTTTAGTATAATTTGGGTGAAAAATAGCTGCTGATCATTTAAATATGAACGACAGTTGCATGAGATACCTTCGCCTTAATAGCTTAGAATGTTTTATGGCAAAACAATCTTGAAGTAAAATGAAATCGATAAAATAGCGATATACTTACATTTATATGTTTTAGATGTCTTGTATCATGTATATAACATAGTTTGTACATTCAGTAAATTAAAAAATAAAGCAGGCATATATTTTCATCGCATCTGATCTTCATTCGTTATACATTACATATGTTTATGCAATTTAACTGTTTCAAAAATAATCAAAGGAAAAGTACAAAATCCTCGGTTTTACTTTATTCTCTCCTAACAATAGATTTGCTACCTTTATAGAAATCTTACAGCTCTCTTAAAATTATTAGAGGGTTGAAATTAGTTATTAAATATACAGTGCTACCTCTATATAATGCCACACGTTATTTTGAGATTTCTTTCTTCTGAATCGGTGAGGCTTATGAGTTATTACTTATACAGAGACATCACCTACATTAGTCGGAGTGCCAAACAGTTTGAACTAAGCATAGCTATTACAGCCGTAGCAGTGAGGGATCTTTATATTCCCAATGCCTACTGTAACAAGGGACCTCATATTTTATTGACACATCTGAAAAGGCTCGTAACTTCGAATGCTTAGCGATGTGAAACAGTGGATGTCACTGCCTACGTTAGTCATCTTAGGTTTGATTATTTAAATAATATCATACAAGATTCATCAATTGAATGTATATTGTTTAGCATCCCTTTCGAGATTTTTTCACTCATACGGAGACACACCACTTGCCAGTGGAGAGCTCCAAATTTTGTCCTATGCTCTGCACTAAGAGCCATTGAGCAGGGAGGGATCTTTAGCCCCTACTGCAACCTCGGTTTACATCTGAAAGACCGGTCTGGACGTCCCCAAGTGCGATTCGAACCCGAGACGTAATGATTGACTCCTTACTTCACAACTATAGAGCAGGCGCTCTAACCACTGTGCCACTTGGGCGACTTCATACAAGATTTTGCAACAATTGCAGATATGGTCAACCCAAACTTCTGCAAGGGTGAGGAATTGATCCATACTGCTTTTGAGCTTTGAAAAGCCAGGTACAGTCGATAAATTTTGAGACTTTGTTTCTTTTGACCCTTACATGATGGAGAGGGTTCCTTGTTGTATCATGTTTTAAAGATCAAATTAGAAAGACTCGCGACTTTCACTTCCACCAGCACGCAATCAGAAAAGAAAAGAATTCACTTTCAATAATTTAAGTTGAAGTGGACTGATTAAATGATTTATTGATTTGCATCCCTTCAAGAATGTTTCATTCTTATTAAACAACATCATGTACATGTACCAGCTGATATGCTGATTTAAACCTATACTCAGCAAGTGTTGCCATTCAGCAGTGATGGTTTTTGGACATGTCAACCCCTACTCTGACAACGGACATGTCTTTTTAAGGTCAAATATGAAAGACCCATGACTTCAAATTTAATGTCATGTTGGACCCTTTTTGGAGGAACATTTGAGGTTTGATGCAGACCTAGAATGAAAATTAAAATCGGTACCACCTGATAACAAAGCCTGCTCGATTGGGATGGAATGGGCACTAACCTCTATGGTTTAATTGAATGATTAATTTATTGGGTGAAGATTTACATCCCAATTGAGATTTTTTCACAAATATATAGATTGATTGATTGGTTGTAAATTGTTTAACGTCTCTCTTGAGAATTTTTCACCCATATGTATATATGACAGTGAAGGGCTTCAAATTTAGACCTATACGCAGCACTCAGGGCCATTGAGCAGTGAGGGTTCTTTATCGTGCCAGCGCCTACCGTGACACGGGACCTACGTTTTTAAGGTCATATCCGAAAGACCCGTGACTTTCACATCTATTGCCGAGCACTTGGTGAAGGAACAGTCACTACCTTTGTTTATGTCTTAGGTATGACGCGGCACCGCAAACAAGAATCGAACCCGGGCATCCCAATCAAAAAGTGAACGCTCTACTACTAGGCTACAGTGACCGGTCAAATATATAGAGAAAGTACCATATGCGAGTGAAGAGCTTTAACTTAGATCTATCCTTGCCACTCAAAATCATGAGGGTACTTAATCTTGCCAAAACATACTGTGACATGTTGCGTCAGTTTTTAGGTCTCATTTGAAAGATCCAGGACATTTGTTCTAGTGCTGGGGCTAGAAAAGAAACAGTCACTACTTATGTTTAAAACTTTGGTTTTTACGCACCACTGGGAATGAATATTGAACCCAGGCATCCTGAATCCCATACAACTAGGCTACCGTGAGCAGTCCTATGATTTGAAGAGGGTTTTAAAGTGTAGCATTATACAGAAGGAGCACTGTATATACTACAGAAGTTGTCCTCCTCATATGGGTTTGACCTTTTTTGGTCTATGTTTTCTTTTTTCAAAATAAGCATTCACCTCTAGAATTTCATGTATACATTCCTGAATTAATGGGATCTCCTCATCTGAAAATTTTGTATCACTTTGATACAAACGCTTCAACTTTTTGGGAACATCGGATTCATCCTCAGGATCTTCAACTGACTTGGTTGCAATAAATTTCTTTACCACTTCATCCAGTTGCTCCAGTACACTTTTCACATTCTTCTAAAATAGAGGGAAAATAATAGCAAAATGTTCTATTACAAAGTTGAGTGAGACTATAATTTGAAAACACAATAATACATGTAAAAAAAATAAAGTTAACTGCCATTTTGTAGTTTATTGAACATTTAAAAAAAATGAAAATCAATTTCAAATTTCAATATTGACTCACCTTTGGCTGAATATCATGCACTTTAACAACTGAAAAAAGTAAACATGAAAAAGTACATAAAAATTTGATGTACTGGACAGGAATGAACTTTCTTTGGTTGATAGACCAATTCTTTAAATTATTTCAAGTTTTATTTTTTTCTCCTAATTTAAATCCTTTTGCTGAGTGTATTTTAAACAAAGAGATTTTTGTAAAAACATTTATCCTCCCTTCCCCAAATTGGAATTTTTTTGTAAGTCCAAGGGGCATAACTCTGTCAAAAATGGCACGATTGTATACAAAACAAAACTTGACCTAGATATTCATCTGAAAAACCTGTATATCAAATTTCATCTCCGTATGTGCAACGGGTGCAAAGGAAATGAACGGAAACTGCAAATAATTGGAATTTTTTCAAACTCCAAAGGGCATAACTTAGTCAAAAATGGTGCGATCGAACCCAAAACAGAACTGGACCTAGATATTTATGTGATATATCTGTATACCAAATTTGATTTCAGTACGTGCAAAGGTTCTTAAGAAAATGAGCGGAAACTGCAAATAATTGAAATTTTTCTAAATCCAAGGGGCATAACTCTGTCAAAAATGGTGCGATCGAACCCAAAACAGAACTATTAATTTGATATAATTGTATACCAAATTTGATTTCAGTTTGTGAAACGGGTGCAAAGAAAAGGAACGAAAACTGCAAATAATTGGAATTATTTCCAAGAGGCATAATTCTTTCAAAAATGGTGCGATCGTATCAAAAACAGAACGTAACTTAGATATTGATGTAATATATCTGTATACCAAATTTGATTATAGTATGTACAACGGTTGCGAAGAAAATGAACGGAAACTAAGTGGACTGACACAGACAGCAGCAAAGCAATATGGCCTCCCATCTTCGAAGGGAAGCATAAAAATTGATAAATCAATTATTAACATTTGTACACTCTTTTTTATGCTATCCTAAAAGGCCCCTTACCACTGGAAACATAATGCTTACAAATAGGAAAGTAGAACATTTAATTGCTTATTTCATCATCTGCCAGTTTGGGACAGTTATATAAATTTTGTGATGTTGATCAAAATATATCTTAAAAAATCAATTCTTTAAAAGCCTTCTTATATGTCTTCATTTTTTAAATATATGTTAGGTGAATGTGTAGACACTGTTCTAAAATTTACTTGATACCTAAAATTATAATTCCTATGATCATAAAACAGACAGGGTGTATTGGGGAGTAGGGTGAACATTTTTCAGCATTGAAAGGACGTCATTACCTTTCAATTATTTTAAGTGATTTTTTGTATTTTTTCAAAGAAAATTCAAATAATTAATTAAATTAAGAGAAGATGCCTTCTTGTAAAATTTTTGCTGTAAATGAATGCATCACATGAATACCTGATAAAATATGCAAAGGAAAGCTATATAGATATCATTTTTTTTTTTAAATAAAAAAAATATTTCTGAAAATAAAACAGATAATTTGTGTATATAATTTAAACTTGTGGTTAAAATCTTCTTTAAACCAGTCATAACTTGGGAGAACATGTTCATTAATCTTTTTTTTTCATATATGACTATATACATATAATATTCTTTAAAAATAAACCAAAATTAGGAACACTTCTAGTATACCGGTCCCCATAAATATGGCGCTAAATTAGGTGCCGCCGAAGGCGGTGTACAATATATAGACGATCGCGTGAGCGATCGACAAAATCGAAAAAGAAGCCACAAATTGCAAATTTGACCTCAAATTCGTGTTCCTTGTGAAAAATTGGGTTTAAAAAACTGGTTTTTAAACACAGTTTTTTAAATGAGAATTAAAAGATTTCGTAAAATAACGTACTTGTTTAGGAAGTAAATCTCCATCTTGCGTTGTTTAGGAATGTAGTCACATGATCAATTTTTGACGTAATCTCATAAATATTCATGAGATGCGTCACTTGTGTTTTGACGTAATGAAGAAATGCCTGATAGGACTCAAAGTGCAATGCTTTTAAAATTGCGTGATTTTTGTAAAAAATACAGGGATCTAACAAATGTTAGATAATTACTACTCGTCAATGGATTGAATAGTGCATCATTATCGATTTGAAAGGAATTTTGAATATTTGGACATGATTAGGTCAGGATATCGAGCTGCAGCTAACGGTAAGTCGCTTTTACAATATTAACTTGCCTAAACTCAGCGCTGAAAATCGTCATGTTTCGACAAAAGAGTTGATTTAGCCGAACTTTCATTTCTTAAACTTAATTTCCTTTGTAAAGCAAAAATTTCATGAACTAAACCAAAGTGTAAGATATCGGCACGATTCGACAGGCTGATTCATGCAAGCTTTTGGTCACAAATGGCACTCATAGTGCCTTTTGTATAAAGCAAAAATTACATAAATTAGCTAAAATTCAGAAAGATTACAGAGTGGATTTATAAAACAACTCCAATTTTAAAAACCCTTTAACCTAACCCTAATCACTCGATCGGATGCGTTTTGTTGAAGCGAGTGGGAAATTGCGGTTTGTTTACATTCTGCATAGCAACGGCAAGGGAAATAACTGCTCATGCGCAATCGCGTGATTCTGGGGACCGGCATACTAGAAACTTCCCCAAAATTATATTATTTATTGGCTCTTTTGTTGTGGGACTCACGTAGGACTCATGTGGGACTTACTTTCTCCGTGGATCTGCCGTTTCATCGTAAAACCGGAAGTGCGAGTTCGTAAATTTAAATTCTCGATCCCGACTCAAATTTGACATCGGAAAGAATTTAAAAAAAAAAATTCTGGAAATTTAAAACCTTGAGCGGAGGGTTTGTAAAACTGAAAATGAAATAAATCCTGGCCTTAAATATGTAATTAGATCATTAGCATATTAACCAGAAGCAAGGGATAAGATGTTCAAAGATTTCACACATTTCATTATATAATCATTAGAGCCCAACCCTAAAACAAGAACCCCTGACTCTGGGGCCTTAAAATTCACAATTGTGGTAGAGACACTTTTGCTCATCATAACTATGTACCTACTTAGTTTATTTAATACTCAAAGATTTTCAAAGAAATAATGCATTTTCACTACCTACGTATTTAGCCCCGCCCTAGCACTAGAACCCCTAACCCCACGGCCATGAATTTCACAATTGTGGTAGAGGACTCATTGCTGATTACAATCATGCAAACAGTTTGATGTCCAGAAGTAAGGAAGATTTTTAAAGACTGCACTATTTTTAAATTTTTTTTAGGAGTGACCCATCCCTCATCTTCCAAGGGGGGGGGGGGGGGGGGGGGGGGGGGGCAGGGACCATGAAATTCACAACTTTTGTTCCCCTTCACCCACAGATGCTGTAATTTGGTTGAAATGTGGTTTAGCGGTTTCCGAGAAGAAGTTGAAAATTTTTAAATGTTAACACACAACGGACAACAAATGATGGACGACGGACAAGCACGGATGGCAAAAGGTCACTCAGGTGACCTAATAAAAGGAAACCGCAAACAAGAGATGTTTGTAAAACAGGTATGTCCCCCTCCACAAAAAACTGGATTTTTTCCAAGTCCAAAAGGGCAAAATGGTGCATTGTACTGAAAACAAACAAATTAAACTTGAACTAGATTTTCATGTGATATATCTGTATACCAAAGATCATTTCAGTATGTGCAACAGTTGCGAAGAAAATAAACGGAAACTGAGTCGAACGACCGACAGACAGCAGCAAAGCAATATGTCCTTTTATGTGTATTTTTTCGAAGTCCAAGGGGCAATACTCTGTCAAAAATGGGACAATCGTACCCAAAACAGAACTTGAGCTAGATATTCATGTATTTGTAAACCAAACTTCATTTTAGTATGTGCAACTGTTGCGAAGAAAATGAATGGAAACTAAACGGACCAACAGATCGATCGACCGATAGACAGCAGCAAAGCAATATGCCCTCCATTCTTCGTAGGTGGGCATAAATATTACAAAGAGAATATCAATATAACCATCCCCTTTCGCAATTTTCTGAGCACCCGGGTGGTTAATAGGGATTATATAGTAATTAATTGAAACCAGGTTAAAACATCAATGGATCTACTTGAAATTTATGGCAAAAAATTGTACTGACTTAAAAGTTGGTCAATGGCCTATCCCAACAAAATAGTATTAAAACAAGAGGCACATGGGCCTTATAGGTCACCTGAGCATTATGCAACACCTTTCCAGTTATTGAATTTGATTCATATTTTAAGCCGGATGCTATGGCATTCACAATTTTGAAAGAGGCACCATTGATCATCATAACAATACACTTAGCAGTTGCTTAGCTTGGTTACTTAATACCCATAGGTAGGGTAGGGGAACAAAAAACGCATTTCAACTAATTAGTAATATTCAGCAATAATTAGTAGTGCACTTACAACTGTGAACACATGATCCCCTGATCCTTACACTGCACATTTTTTATCCCTGATCCACACACTGCACATTTTTTTGAAAAGGCATCCTTGCTTTTCAGAAATATCTGATTAATACCAAGGAGAAGATTTCAAACAATTTATTCATTTTCAGTATATAAGTACAGCCCCCCTCAATGGAACCCCTGAACCTAAAGGCTTGAAATTCACAATTCTGGAAGATTAAAGCCCTTGCTCATCATAACCATAGAGGTAATTCATCTACTTAATACCCAGAGACCAAAAAAATTTTCAAAGTTTTAATATAATTTTTCACTGCATAATCAATAGAGCCCCGCCCTTACACCAGAACCATTGACTCTGGGGCCATGAAATTCAAAATTTTGGAAGAGGCATTCTTGCTAATCATAACTTTGTTTTTAGTTAGTTTATTTAATACCCAGGAGCAGAGAAAAAGATTTTCAAAGAATTCATGTATTTTCACCATATAATCAATAGAGCCCAGCCCAAACACCAGAACCCCTGACCCTGGGGCCATAAAATTCACAATTGCGGTGAGGAACTCTTGCTCATCATATCTATGCACTTAGTTAGTTTATTCAATACTCAGGAGCAGAGAAGAAAATTTTCAAAGAAAAAATGCATTTTCACTATATACTTATTCAGCACCCCCCTAGCACTACAACCCCTGGTCCTGGGGCCATGAATTTCAAAATTTTGGTAGAAAACATAATGCTGATTACAATCATGCAAACAGTTTGACTGCTTGATATCCAGGAGTAAAGAAGAAGATTTTTAAATATTGCATTAATTTTAGTGGTTTTGGCCACACCCCTCAGGCCCCCAAGGGAGGGGGGGGGGGGGG
>PRKT01000740.1:64358-118736 GCA_003671525.1 Saccostrea glomerata
AGGGGGGGGGGGGGGGGGGCAGGGAAAATGAAACTCTCAACTTTTGTTCCCACTTCACCCATAGATGCTTTGTGCCAAATTTGGTTGAAATTGGTTTAGTGGTTGCAGGAAAGAAGCTGAAAATGTTCAAATGTTAACGCACGATGTACGACGCACGATGACGGACACAAACAGATAGCATTAGGTCACCTGAGTAAACTCAGGTGGCCTTAAAACACAAAGTACTTATAGGCGAAACGACTTATATAAGGCAAGTATATACCCTAACAGTGTTCAAGATATCAAAGTTCAACTGTATACATGTACTAAATAAATTTGACCTCTGACCATTAAACCTCACTAAGGAACTAAGGATTTTTTCTATGAAAGGAAAAAGGGGGGGGGGGGTTTAATGCCTTCTTTAATGCAGCCCATATGATAAACCAGAAATTTACACACTTTACTATCGCAAAAGCTCTTCTGGTCTCTGGCCAATAGAGCCAAAAAAAAATTACATTGACTAAATAGTAACATTAATAAAGTAAAACATCTTTATATAATTGATGCTTACAGCAATGTAATTTTTAATCCCTCTGACTTAATAAAAAAAAAATAAAAACTTAACAAATATAACAAACAATGCTTGCCACTTTGTTATTAAAGAGATTTACTTTACGTTATATATGTACCTTTAGTTTCCTGCTCGTGATAAACTTCTATTTCTGTGAATAAAAATGTACATTCAACAAAAATTAATATAATATTATATAAAATGCATCTTTGCTTATTAATAAGTTTTATTGCCTATCACTTTATTCATAAAATAACAAGAAATTAAGTAGAGATATATTCATAGGTCCTGCTTTTAAAGTTAGTCAAATTCCATGGAATGCATCTTACATGAGTAATTTTGAGTGTTTTTTTCTGTTTAAATAACAAAATTTTAAAACAAATTAATGATGTTATATTTCCTGAGCAGTCCTTCTGTATATAATTTTCTTTTTTTTTTTATATTAACATATACATGATATACCCATGCATATTTGACTCAATAATGAAGAAAATCTCAAATCTTTTAGAAACATTTTTCACATTCACCCACCTCCACATGCACATGAATTATTATATCTATTGCATACCTACGTAAAGATGCTTTCATTTGAATGTAAAAGACCTGATGATCTCTCACAAGAGATTCATGGGTAAATTTCAGGATACAATACATTTATGATATGAGTACAGTGAGGGTATGCAATTAAAATTCATTGGACAAGTGAAATGTTTTATTGTTTAAGTACCAACAGATAAAAAAGAGGGTGAACATACCCTTAATGTCATTTTTCAGCAATTCTCCTGACGGATACAGCAGAGCATCACATTCTTCTTCAAAGTAAATGTGAATATTGTATCAATTTTTTTTATTACAGATTTCTGTAAAAAAGACTTAGTTAACATGGTTATAGAGCTTTAACTTAACAAGTATGCAGATTACATTCAAAAAAAAAAAAACAATACACATTGTAGAATTTATTAATAACTTTTTACAGAAGTCTGTGATATTTATCCCCTGACACATTTTACTGAACACAACAAATTGTAAAGTGTCTACTACAGCTGTATCAAACTTTTAGTTGAATGGTCAATAAAATTGCTTAAAACTTGTTTACCTGAGCTTGCTTCCATCACTAGTTCAGGTAATATAAAGACATTTGTTCCTGAGTCATTCTGATCTTCTAATTTTAGATCTGAGATTATTTCTACAAAAGATGATATGGGCCTTAAAAACAAATATCAATCCTTTCATACATGTATTTCAATTTTAGTGGAAATTGAATATGCAATACCACTCTGTGAAATCACAATACACTGTACTTCACATTAATAACTGATCAAAAATTCATATCACCAACAGAAGAGCATGCAACTACCCAAGGCATTTCAAATTGAAAGTTACATTTTAATAACCTATAAAAGTTAAAACAAACTTAATTTAATTGATACTCGTATTTTCTTAGATGTATACTTCTGCCAAGTTTGAAAGCTCTAGGTCTAATAGTTTTCTAGTTATGAGCTTGACAGGATTTTTCCATATTTGGCTATAGCATCTTTGTTACAAAAATATAAAAATTATTTTTTTTTCAATGAACGCATATATAATAAGTTTTAATCATATATAATACTAATTTAGTTTTAATCATACACTAAAACATCAATTTGTTTTAATTACATAAAACCAATTGAAAGATCTTGGACTAGCCATCAAGAACTCTTAATTAACAAGCAACTATGAGGCCATTTCTTTTTGCCCAACTCCCAAGAGATAAATTAAGATAACTCCTGCATCAGGAGATGCTTTTGGCTCCTGACAATAAACTCATTAATTTCTCTCTTATTTGACATGCAAATTTCTGCTATCAAAATTCCTCTTGACCAGTGCTTGATAATTATGCCCATGGGGCAAACTGAATTCCTCTCAAAGCATAAACATGTGTTATAGATTGCTGTAAAGTATATAATTGAAAAAATAATACTTAATTAAACATCTTTTAATATGGATACAACTATATCTTTACATTTTTTAGGATTATGAAATTTAGAATTTAAAAGATTTAGTTTTTAAAACAAATCCCTTTAATTAAAGGTCACAGTGACCTTAAAATAGGCCGTGACACACCTTCTACTTTAGATGTATATTTTTGCCAAGGTTGAAAGCTCTTGGTCTCATAGTTTTTTTTTCCATATTTGGCTATAGCATCTTTGTTAAAGGTCAGAGCAACCTACATTTTGTGCGCGACACACCGTCTAACCAAGAAGTATCAGTTGACAAAGTTTGATAATCCTAGGCCTAATAGTATTGAAGTAATGAGCTGGACAGGAATGGACAGACGGATGGACAGGCATGAAGCTTATAACATAATACAACCTGTCTTAAGAAGGGCGTATAAAAACGTATCTAAAAATGTACTTTTTTGTACCAAATGTCTGATCTGGCCAATTTTCAGGTTATTTTTTAGCTAATCAGAGCTCAATTTCAGGAAAACAATTTCTTTCCTGTTACACAGGAACCCAATCAATAAAAAAATATTAAAATTTCAATTGACATGTCGAAATAATTTTCACTTTTCAAGTACACCCAGATTCCTGCCGAATGCCCAACAAAAGCACCCACGTCCTTTAAAACAATATCATTGAAAAAGCTTAAATCTATAATATTTTTTTCTACAAGAGGCATGTCTTAATGATTTATTCTATTCAATAACATGTAAAATGATTTTAAAATGATATCTTTCTAAAGGTAAAATATCCTACGGTTTCTAAAATTTAATAAATTAAGAAACGAAATTGATCAGGTATATAAGGAATCCTCTAGAAAAGGTGTTTATAAAATAGATTCTGTCTCATCAATAAAAACAAGATATTTCCATGAAAAATACACATATTTATTGAGAACTATAGAATGTTATGCGCCATTTAATTAAATTTTGATTCGATTATCGGATCATCATTCTTTATCACTTAAAGAAATTTTGTTTTCTAAATCTAATTAAAATTTAAAGATCATTTTGAATAAATATTTATTTCATAAAATTAGAATATTATTAAGACATATTTTAAGGTAAGCGAATTTAATAACGATAAGTGAAAAAACACAATTAATATTGAATAATAAAATCTTTAGTGAAAATACTAGTATTTCCTTATTGTTAACCCTTTGTGTGCTGACTTGTTTTACGTGCGTTGTAATCTCAGGACTGAATTGTTTTGTAATATCAACAAAATTATCACAATTGTGTACTAAAATGCAAATATCTAAAATTGTTGAAAACCAATTTGCCTGAAATTTGGCAAATGTATAGCAAATGTTGCGTTTTTTAATCTTTATTTTTTTTTAAATCCAATATTTAATGTTGCCATGGAAACCAAATTTTCAAATAATTGATTTTAAAATGACTTTTTAGCATTTTAACTACATGTATATTTTTCAGAGAAAATATTGTACTTTGATGAAAAAAAATAAATAAATCGCTTTAAAAATTCAATTTTAGTTTAACATTATGCAAAAATAAATTTATTTAAACAATAACCCAATGATAAAGTCGATGTTATATATACCGTTATGTTGTGAAAAGTCATTGTATACTTATCTGAGTAAGGGATATATTCGTGTAGGTTTAAGTGAATTCTGATTCAAGTTAATGGATTTTTTTTTCAGATTTTAACTAAAAAGAGCATAAATTGAAGATTCAATTTGCCTGTAAATATAAAACAAGTAATTATTTTAAGAAATATTGGCAATCATATAAGAAAGTATGATCCTCAAAGAATATGCAGTTTTCGAGGTTTGGAAATCTTGGAGCAAATTGGCACACCAATGAACTTATTGCTGTTACTACTATTCATTTTCAAATTAAAGCAGTCAATATGTTAAATAATTTAAAAAAAAATAACATTTACACTAAGTTATAGAGGTCTTATTTTCTATTGACTGGTATCTAACAGCCCTGAATATACTCTAGTAATTCTCAATTTTTTTCTTTAAATTTTGTTTTTATTGAAGAAAATGCATTTCTCCGTGTTCTTTGTAAAGTTTACATATTCATCAATTTATCTCCCACAGTACTTCTCACTCTGTAAGAAATGTGGCATTTATTTTACCATATTATGTACCATAATATCAGTTAATATATAATGAAATACTTTAAGCTTAAGTCTAATGGAATGCAGGGCTCTCAATTCTCTAAAATTGGGGCCGTTCAACGGCCCCGTTCCCAATGCAACACGGGGCGAAAATAACCCTGTATACAGTAATGAAATTTATATTTTAATAAAAATTTCCACTATGGGATTTCTTTGTATTCATAGCAACTATTCATATTTTCATATCTAAAAATAAAAATATCTTTGGAGACCAAAATGTAATCTTTGTTGATAAGTAATTGTACAGGAATTTGCATTTTTTGAAGAATTCTTCTTGGGCCTTATAAATTTGTACATTAGAGGACACATTACATAATAATAGGTAAAAACCGGTACAGTGTGTACTTTTGAGTTTGAGAAGTACAATTCCTACAGTAAAAGTCGATTATAGCAAACTCACTGGGACCCATGAAATTACTTTGCTATATCTGTAATTTGTTATAACTATATAAGAAATCAATTAAAGTAGGTCTATACTCACACTACGTCATTTACGAATAGTAAAACCTTAACTGCGCTTCCTTTTTCCGAGATGAGAGTTTTTAACTATATTGGTTTGACTTTTACTTAGCGTTATAAATATCCAGTAACGATTTTGCTCGGAGTCGGTCGCGTTAACAAACACATATTCTACAGTTTAAGGATAAATTTATTGTAAATAGAAGGCTGGGAACAACGTACGGTTGACAGAAATAATTAGGTATAAAACGATATTTCTGTGAATGATGCATGTTTTATATGCCGCGCCAAAAACACGGACCATATACATGCTATATCAGAACATGTATCAAACTATGGAGGCGACTTTGTTGGCGGCCAAGTTGAAGCTAATAGTAATAATTCGGAAGAAAAGTAATGACTACTATTTGACTTAGAAAATTTATGGATTTTACTAATCAAACATTACAAAATTTACTTCAAATAATAATAATGGCATAAAAAACATAACCCCCCAAGCCTGCTTACCCACCAATCCCAATGCAAAATTATCTTTTGAACAAGTATTTGACAAAAGTTGATTCACTTGCAGCATACTTTGTTATATTACTTTCTGTAACAAAATCATTCAGTTTCTTAGAATCAGTAAATTACTTTTATTTTCATTGTCTCCAATTTAAAGACAAGTCTGTTTTATTTTTATTTATTCATTTTTTTTTAGTAAAATAAGATAAATTTTAAGGACAATAGGTTTTCGATGTGTATAATTATTGGTTTAAATACTGTATACCGGGAAATTTTCGCCCCCTTTTTATTTTCGCCCCTTTCGCCTTCTTCTTGATTGGGCGAATTTAAAATGGGGCGAATTCAAATTACACCTCATAATTTCTTAAACAGAACTATGACTGGGCGAATTTAAAATGGGGCAAAATTGTTCACAAGTTCAAAAGGGCAAAAATTACAAGGGGCGAAAATAACCCTGTATACAGTAATGTACAACCTTGTTAATACAAGTATACACTCAAATATTAACAGTATTACAGAACTAGAACTGTCCAATAGGGACAAATACCCCCCCCCGCTGGGTTTTTCAGAGAAGGTACCAATTCAAAAATACTTTATGGATCTAGAGATGTTCACAATTTACTTAAAAAAAATTGCAGTGAAATATAATTGCTCATCATGTTTCTTAATGAATAAAACGGAGGTGCAAACAAATGAAACATCAATACTAATACATTGTAATTCCATTGTAACATTTTTTAAAATTTTTTTTCATTTAATTTTTCTTTATTACTGCATTAAAATAAAGTGCCACGCCACAGCATGATATGCCCGTCAAAAAATACAATAACAATGTATCTTAAACAGTTAAAAGTGCAGGAAAATCATGTCAACCTTGATTTTTAGATTTCAATGATTTTTACACACCTTTAAAAATTTGTTTATCTATCTCCTGTGGTGTAGGTATTAATTACACAACTTAATCTACACTTAATTAACTTTGGAAATAAAATACTGGCCATCAAATATAAACTGACCAACAGCTCTTCTTCTAATTCCCGAAGGATACACTCTGATTAGACCATGCTCTGAAGAAATGAAAGAGATTCCTACATTGAACACATTAATTAATCTTTAACTGGATGCTTGTCTACTCATTACTCCTAAAAGATTATTGGATCTGCGCTATCTACCATAAAACATTTTAAAAAGATATAAAACATCAATGATTTTTTTTTTTGATTTTCATGTCAGACAGTTAATTGTTAATATGCAATTCATATGGACATGCAGATTCCACCCCTACCACCATAAAATTAATTTTTAAGTTCATAATATTATGTAATATCAAAATAGTTAATATGCAATATCAAATTTGTTTTAATTACTTCTCATCAAATTCATTTTCAAACTTCGGTACCCAACAAGAGCTATTTTTAATCCAACAGGCTTACCCATTTGGCCCAATACTCAAGGGATATAGATAGCACCGATGCTCTTACAGCTACTCCTTACACTAAACTCATAAATTTCTCTCTCTAAATCGTCATGCAATTTTCTGTTATCATTCTTCTTGACCAGTGCTTGATAATTAGACTCATGGGAGTGGTGGAATTTCTCTAACATACATTATATTTGTTAAAGATTGCTGTCAAGTATATGCTAAAAAATAAGTATTTTCTTGAATTAACATTTTTCTAATAAGGTTAGTGCAATAATTTTACATTATTCTGAATGTGTAAATGAAGAGAAAAAATTTAATTTTTTTTTCAAATTCCACTTAAATTAAAGGTCACATGTACAGTGACCTTGAAATAGGTCGCGACACACCTTTTACCTAAGATGCATAAACTGGCCAAGTTTGATGATTCGAAGTCTTATAGTTTTCTAGTTATGGACCGGACATGATTTTTCCATATTTGGCTATAACTTTTTAATTATAGGTAAGAGCAACATACTTTTTGTGCGCGACACACCTCCTACCCAAGATGTATCAGATGACAAAGTTTGATAACTCTAGGCTTTATAGTATTAAAGTTATGAGCCGGACACCAGAAAAGCTAACAGACGGACGGACGGACAGCTAGACAGACGGACACGAAGCCTATAACATAATAAAATTTGTCTTAAGACAGGCGTATAAAAATATATTGCAATTATGTGTTATGTCACTCTGCAAACTGATTGTTGAAAAAATAAAACCATCATACAAAATCAAATTAATCTTGATATATCAATTTGAAATGCATTTTGAAAATAAAGAACTGGTCATCCAGTAATGAAGTGTTTTGACAGACAATAAATTACAATTTAATAAGAGAATAAGAGAAGAGAAAACTTTAATTCTTGTGCCTTATTCCCAGAAGATTTGATAACACACACACACACTTGATAAGAGATATTCCTAAACAACTTCCAACACCAAACTCATTAACTTATCTTAAACTGGATGCATGTCCAGTCATTATTCCCCAGAGACAAATGAAATTACATTATCTTCTGTGCAATGTAAAAACTGTTTTTAACACGTGATGTTTCTTTTTTTTTTTAAGTTTTTATGAGTAGTTTAAGCTGTAGTTCACGTTTTTGTACAGATATTCTAGATTCTATGTCTCAAACCTTATACATGAGCCCAAAATGAACATATCAATTAAATTTTAAAAAAACTGTAAAATGCAGAAAAATTAACCAAAAGAGTTGAAAATTCCAGGTGCACAACTTCATATAGTGAATATTAATTGTACAAATTTTCAGATTAATCCTTGCAATAGTTTCTGAGGAACGGTCCAAACAAAACCACAAAATAAAAATGAAAAAACACCTGTAAAATTCAAAATAATAATCCAATCAAGATGAAAAATATCAGGTGCACAACTTCATATGGTGAAAAATATGTGTACAACTTTTCAGACAAATCCTTCCAATAGTTTCTGAGTAATGGTCCGTACAAAATCTCGTCTACGGACAGACGGACAGACGGACGGACGGACAGACGGACATGGTTATTCCAATATACCCCCCCTAAACTTCGTTTGCGGGGGGTATAAATATGTGGCAATGTTTTACTTCTGGAAGAAAGAAAATAGGGGGGGGGGGGTCCCTTTAGTGTAGAGCTCATACCACGAAAAGTAATGCGGCAACATATAATTTTTTTGAGCTTATTATTTTTCTTAAATATAAAAAAATATCTGATTATAAATTAATAAGCTAGTGAAAAAAATTGCTAAGTTGAGACTAAAATTAAATATCACTGATAGGTGGCAAAAAGGTCACTGAAAGACGTCATTAAGGTCACTGAAAGTTGTTTGAAAGGTCACTGAAAGTTGACGGAAAGGTCACTTGAAAGTGAACGGAAATGTGTCCGCTGAATGGTGACTGAAAGGTCACTAAAATGTGATTGAAAGGCAACTGAAAAGTCACTGAAATGTATGTGCAATTCAGTGGCTGAATGTCTACTGAAAGAACACTGAAAGCTGCCTTTCAGTTTTAACTGAAAGGTCTTGTTTCTTCCTGTGTTATAGAATGCATTTCTATAAATAGACTCTCTCTTTGGGAACTTGAATATTGTGGACTCTACAAATGATATGTTTTAACTGAATAATATTATTTCTTAATTCTACGAGGGTTGTTCAAAAATTACGCGGACTGTGCTATTATTTACTCTTACAGACGTCAAATAGTTATAAAATTTCACAGAAATATGTATCTTAAAGGTTCCAATAAATTCTGGGCAAAATTTTTGTATTTTGAAAAAAATCTACTAAAATTAGCGGTATGTTGATATCGATAATAGAGAAGTACAGCGCACTACAAAAAAAATTGAAGCAAAAGCATGCAGATTCAAAAATATACCTAAATGATTTTTTAAAATTCATGATATTTTTCAACAATTTTCTCAAATATACCTTTAAATTGTTCTATTATCATGTATTTCTATTTCGGACGTAATATTTGAAGTACTAACAGAAATATAGTGATATTTCTCTGATACGATTCCCGTGAAAACGACTGTGAAAATGCCGTCTCCTGAATTGACGGCGCATCACACTTTTGTTTAAATATGTGTAATGTTCGAGATATCGGCAACATTGATCCAAAATATGCATAATAAAACATGTAGTAAACTAGGCTACTTGTGACATTCGTCCACAAATAGCAAACTTGAAATTTTAGACAGTTAGACCTCTGTAAAAATGCTATACGGGAGGACGGGAAGAAGAATATAGGCAAAAAGTTAACTTTATCAGGACTGTAAAGAACGTGATTGAGAGTCACCAATATCACACTATATCTCATAAGTAGTTTTTGGTTTTAAAACCAAATAAAGAATATTCTTTACTTGCTATAGATTTTAAGCTTGACAAGAAATGGTTTTTTGATGTTGAGTAGATAAGGTAACTCCAATTATACAGGTACTCGAGGGAAAATGTTGAGAAAATCTCAATCACATTTTTTATAATACTTGTGACGTCAAAGATTTTACTGAGCCGTGACTTAATGATATGTCCTGAAAAATCATTCAAAATTAATACCAATTTACAACATTTTGATAAAAAATTTTGAAGACCATATTAGTAAAGATTCTTTTATATTATTTGTGAAATTTTGCCCGATTTTGTTGTCAAATATTTCTTCTGTGCAACAAATCCGTGTAATTTTTCATCGGCCCTCGTATTTAAATGTAGGAAAAAATGATTCCCCTTAAACCAAGAAGCATGATTTGAAGAATTTAAATTCCACAATTCCTAATAAACCCTCAAGGAAATCCCAAGTGGTTCAGAAGATTATAAAGATTTATATACACATTTCAAACTTTTGTTCCCTTTTGTGGCCCCACCAAAGCCTGAGGGTTATCATTTAAGCAATAAAGCGTCTACACTTTCTTTCTTTTGAAACCATTCAGCATGTTCAGGAAACTTTTCAAAACCAAGTGGTTCTTATGAATTTTTAATGACATAGCCCTAAGCCTATTTTTGCCTTTTCTTGATTCTCCCCACTTGAAAGGTGACAAAGCCTTTCATTTGAACAATTTGCAATCTTTTTTACCCAGGTTTCTTTGTGCCCACTTTGGTTAAAACTAATCTAGTAGTGCTTGAAGAATATTGAATGCAAAAAATTAACAGATAGAAGGAAGACAAGTAGACAAATATATGAGCAGATACAAATTTGATAAAAAAATTAACTTGAGCTTTCAGCTCAAATTATATCTAGCTGAAAACTTTAGCTTAATTGTAATGTACTACAAAAGTATGTAAATAAAGGTACAGTTGTACATCAAATGTTTCCATCCCTATTACGCAAACAAGTTCCGTGAATCCACCCTAACATTCATAATAATAAATAAAGTGCCCCGCCACAGCATGATACGCCCGTCAAATATTGTTCAATAATCATGAATTGGTTAGGATGCAAGAAAATCAGGTAGCCTTTATTAACAGATTGACACAGATTTCAAGTATCTATTTTTCATTTCTTATTATACATCTCCAAGAGACTTACAGTGTAGGGATTGATTATAACAAATAATACTAGTGAGACATGACTGCAATTTGTAGCAAATATATAAAAATTGAAATATAATGGGTTTTTTTTCGATCAACACATGTATAATTAGCTTTAATCATATTGGTAACTGCTAATTTAGTTTTAATCATACATTAAAACATCAATTTGTTTTAATTAATTACACCAATTGAAAGATTTTTATCTAGACATCAAGAACTCTTAATTAACACAACAACTATGAGGCCATTTCTTTTTGCCCAACTCTCAAGAGATACATAATGTAAATTAAGATAACTGATGCACCAGATCTAGAGGTGCTCTTAGCTCGTGACAATAAACTCATTAATTTCTCTCTAATTTGACATGCAAATTTCTTCAATCAAAATTCTTCTTGACCAGTGAGTGCTTCATAATTAAGACCATGGGACAAACTGAATTCCTCTCAAAGCATAAACATTTGTTACAGATTGCTGTAAAGTATACATATAATGAAAAAATAAGGTTTTACCTAATTTAATGTTTTTTAATAAGGATACAAGCATTTTTTTTTTTACATTTTTGAGGGATTATGAAATTAAGAATTTTAAAGACATAGTTTTTTTTAAAAAAATTCATTTTGATTAACGGTCACAATGACCTTGAAATAGGCCGCAACACACTTTGTACTTTAGATGTATACTTTTGCTAAGTTTGAAACCTTTAGGTCTAATAGTTTTCTAGTTATGAGCCGGACAGGATTTTTCCATATTTTGCTATAGCATCTTTGTTGCAAATATATAAAAATTGAAATATAATTTTTTTTTTTAAATGAACACATATATAATTAGTTTTAATCATATTATACAATACTAATTTAGTTTTAATCATACACTAAAACATCAATTTGTTTTAATTTCATTATAACTATTTAAAGATCTTTATCTGGACTAGCCATCAAGAACTCTTAATAAGGTCAAGCAACTATGAGGCCATTTCTTTTTGCCCAACTCTCAAGGGATAAATTAAGATAACATCTGCAACAGATCTAGAGTGCTCTTAGCTCCTGACAATAAACTCATTAATTTCTCTCTAATTTGACATGCAAGTTTGTGCTATCAAAATTCTTCTTGACCAGTGCTTGATAATTAAGCCCATGGGACAAACTGGATTCCTCTCAAAGTATAAACATAAAAAATTGTAACAGATTGCTGTAAATTATATAATGAAAAAAACAAGTATTTACTTAATTAAACGTTTTTTAAAAAGCATACAACTATATTTTTGCATTTTTTAAGATAATGAAATTTAGAATTTAAAAGACTTAGTTTTTTAAAAAAAATTCACTATAATTAAAGGTCACAGTGACCTTGAAATAGGCCGTGACACACCTTCTACATTAGATGTATGCTTTTGCCAAGTCTGAAAGCTCTAGGTCTAATAGTTTTCTAGTAATGAGCCGGACAGGATTTTTCCATATTTGGCTATAGCATCTTTATTAAAGGTCAGAGCGACCTACTTTTTGTGCGCGACACACTGTCTATCAAAGAAGTATGAGTTGACAAAGGTTTATAATCCTAGGCCTAATAGTATTCAAGTTATGAGCCGAACAGGAATGGACAGACGGACGGACGGACACGAAGCCTATAGCATAATATGTCCCGTCTTAAGACGGATGTATAAAAATCAAACAAAACTTGGATTACAGGGTTTTTTTCTTCTATGCCCTTGAAAATCAATATAAATTGCCAATGTCTGCTGTATACACATACCCATTTCTTTGGGATTATGCTTTCTTTTTTTCCATTTTTTCCAAATGAAGAACAAAACAAATGCAACAAATATGGCCAATGTCAAAATCACAAATGCCACTACCACACCAATACCAGGTACTGAGTCTTCACTGCCTGATCTGAAAATATTCAAATAATATGAAAAATAAAAAAAATATCAGATATTATACAATTATGGATTCATTTGGTGTTGAATATGGTGTGTTATTCATTAGAAAGATATTATTATTGACCAAGGCAATTAAACCCGAGTGAAACATTCTCAAGAGGGACTTATTAAACCACATACAAACAAACTTGAAAGCTGCTAAACTTGACATATAACATTTTATTTAGTCAAAAATTCACCTATTTAAGCAATACGTGTATGACATTTTAAAAAAATTTTGAAGACTTTGTTTGTGATATTCATCCATAAGATTTCAATTTTCTAAATTTGTGAGAAGAAAGGGATAAATATAGGTTTGGGGGGAAACAACCCTTTCTTAAGAAATTGGGAAAATCAGTCAGGGTCTGGGGTGCAGAGGAATCCCTGCTTGTGGGCCCAACAGAATTTCAGCATTTACATGACCATTAAGCAGACATAAGATAGCAAAGTAAATTCATATTTCACATCTATCTAATCAAAATTAATTTAGGTGTTAATTCGTCTTGCATACTCACTACATTAACATAAAACTAGAAGTCTCTGTCGAGACTGTAGCTCTACTGGTTTGTACTTATAACAAAGGATGAGAAAAGAAGCCATTGCCATCAGACCACAACTGTAGAAGGAGTAGCTTTTTAATTAAAGGAATTTCAGACATTCCTATTTTTAGTAACAATAGCAACACTGTTCATCAAAATCAAAACCGATGCACTATTTTATATATCTTAGTGTAGTCTACTTGTGTGCTAAGTTATATTGAAATCAGACCAAAACTGTAAGAGGAGTTGCATTTTAAAGGAATTTCACAGAATTTTTTTTTAGCGCAGACCACTTGTGTGCCAAGTCATGTATTGAAATCAAACCAAAATTGTATGAGGAGTAGCATTTTAAAGGAATTTCACAGAAAATTCTTTTTTTAGAAGCCATGGCAACACTGTTCATCTAAATAAAAAACCGATGCACTATTTTATGTATCTTTATGTATTCTACTTGTGTGCCAAGTAATACATTGTATTGAAATCAGATCAAAATTGTAAGATGAGTAGCGTTTTAAAGGAATTTCACAGAAGATTCTATTTTTAGTAACCATGGCAACACCGTTCATCGAAATCAAAAAACCGATGCACAATTTTATGTATTTTAGTGTAGTCAACTTGTATGCAAAGTTAGGCGACCATAATTTGATTTTTAGTTTTACAGATCCGCCGACTCTAGAAATTTGCATTTCAAAAAAAAAAATAAAATAAAATCGGAATTTTACAATCCGCTCGTGTCAAACCTGTGTTTTATAAAAGCAAATCAGTCAGAAACGTAATAAAAACACATGTGCAGAATGGAAGAAGAAAGTGAGCTGTCAACTTTGATTTTATAGAGAATCTACCAATTCTGAACCCTCCCCATTGCATGTCTCTCTCTATTTTTTAATTGCTGTTTTTACCGATTTCGAAAAAAATCCGGATTTTTTACCTTCTTCGATTTGTAAAATACCGACAAGTCAAAAACAAAAATGGCGGTCATGCAGTGTTTACCAGTAGCTAATCTGTTTATTGCCACTTATAACAGGTAATAATCAAGATGTCAACTGTGCTACCAGGTGTAATTGCAGTTGTAATTGCTCATTATCCTCATAAAAAGTGTTTTTTATCAAAGACAGAGATACCAGATGTGGAAATTTTGCAAAAAAAGGACGGTAAATAACTATATGAATTTACTTGATATTCTGCTGCAAACAAGTTTATATGGCCTAAAACAAAACAATTCCTCCATAAATAATACGGTGATCAGGAAAGACATGAACTACAGTACTTTAATATGTTGACAGTGCGACCGTTATGGCGAGCGCAGATGTTTATTTTGTTAGAATTTAAATCGGGCTCGTACGTCAAACTGCACGTGACATTTGATACGTCTAGACTTTGACGTCACATGACATCGTATGTAACTTACATTTCTCCCAAAGAACCCTGAACAGTGCTGAAAATAAATGCAGAACGTTTTGTTTGCTATTTATCTTCAATATTTATCCATTAAATCAGGACATGTTTACTTTTAGTAGAACTTTTGCTACTATTCTCACGAGAACGTGGCTGTAACGTAGCTTAAACAAGTGATGCATTGTGGGTCAAATTACGGCATCAAAAAATTCTATCGAATGAATGTGCAGTAGTCCGAATTTTCACTTCGCACAGGCGTTGCTTTAAGAGCTTGCAGTGACGAGCGTCGCGTCACTTTTTATATGTCAAAAAGGTCGTTGCAAGCATGATTTTTGTCTCTCTTTTTTTTTCGTCCTCCGACTTGACCTTTCTTGAAAAAAAACCGTAAAACTAAAAATCAAATTATGATCGCCTTATATTAAAATCAGACCTAAACTGTAGGAGGAGTAGCGTTTTGAAGGAATTTCAAAGAAAATTCTATTTTTAATAACCATGGCAACACCGTTCATCGAAATCAAAATCCGATGCTCTACTTTATGTATCTTAGTGTTGTCTACTTGTGTGCCAAGTAATATTGAAATCAGACCAAAACTGTAGGAGGAGTAGCATTTTAAAGGAATTTCACATAAAATTCTATTTTTAGTAACCATGGCAACACCGTTCATCGAAATCAAAATCCGATGCACTGTTATAAGTATCTTTGTGTAGTGTACTTGTGTGCCAAGTTATATTTAAATCAGACTTAAACTGTAGGAGGAGTAGCGTTTTGAAGGAATTTCAAAAAAAAAAAAAATTCATTTATCTTTATCTAGACTAGCCATCATAAACTCTTAATTCACACAAGCACCTAAGAGCCATTTCTTTTTGCCCAACTCCCAAGAGATAAATTAAGATAACAGCTGCATCAAATCTAGAGATGCTCTTAGCTTCTGACAATAAACTCATTAATTTCTCTCTAATTTGACATGCAAGTTTCTGCTATCAAAATTCTTCTTGACAAGTGCTTGATAATCATGCCCATGGGACAAACTGAATTCCTCTCAAAGCATAAACATTTGTTACAGATTGCTGTAAAGTATAAAATGAATAATAAGTTTTTACTTAATCTAACTTTTTTTTATAAGGATACAACTATATTTTTTACATTTTTTAGAATTATGAAATTCAAATATTTTTAAAAAGACTTAGTTTTTAAAAAAAATTACTTAAATTAAAGGTCACAGTGACATTGAAATAGGCTGTGACACACCTTCCACTTAAGTTGTATACTTTTGCCAAGTTTGAAAGCTCTAGGTCTCATAGTTTTCAAGTTATGAGCCGGACAGAATTTTTAAATATTTGGCCATAGCATCTTTATTAAAGGTCAGAGTGACCTAGTTTTTGTGTACAACACACCTTCTACCAAGGATGTATCAACTGACAAAGTTTGATAACTATAGGCCTAATAGCAACTAGTGCTAATTGTAACGGGGACCATTACAGATGTTCCCCAAACTCTCTCCATGTCCTTTATCATGCCTTTATAATTCCTCTTAGACCTTTTATAAATATGCTTAGTATCGAAAGATTTCATTTAAGAATATAAAAGTTACAATGATATCAACTATCAACTAAATATCGTTTAACATTTTGCATGCTCAAACACGTACATGTACATACATATGCAAGATGATAATGGCATGATGGTTAAGCGATTAACATATCTTTCTATCCCTCTAATCAAAGAAAATAATACATTTCTAAGTTCCCATTTTTCAGACATATGTCATTTTTTAATATATCGATTCACATTTTATTTCTCTACTTATTTTAACCATGGGCTCAAAGTTGGTTTGATTCCGACGACAAGGCAGGGTTAAAGTCGACTAAGGGTTTCACGCCAATAACTAACCAATCAAAATGAACTTATTCAATAGTAGTTCCATACATGGAAAAGGGATTTTCCTCTCTATTCAGAATTTTTTTTAATATTTCCTCTCAGGCCATTTTGACAACGCTGGTACCTGTGCTTAGTAAATTTTATATACTTTGTAAATAATTATAATTATAAAGGTTTTTGACCGGAACTATTCATTTTTTTCCAATGCATAGGGGGCTACTTTTTGGGTTTTACAAGAGTTGTTTAAAAAGACATTAGTGTCAGCTAATGTGACCAATATTGTTTAACACCTTCTTATTAATATTTTTCTCATGAATGCAAATATCTGATTATTTTACGAAGGAATGTACATATATATTGATTTTTAATATACCAAAAATCGCTATTTCTGGGGTTTGTGTAATTCTAAAAAAAATTCAAATAAATTTCAAAGGTAAAATAAACAAATGATGCTTGGTATTAAAATATTATTTCAAATCAGTAGAATTGAATGCTATTAACGACATCTGAATAAATAGGCTATAAAGGCCTATATACCAACTTTGTTCATCTGCACTTTAATTTTAAACATGAGACGATTTGTAATTTTTCCGTATAAATTCATAATTTCTTTATACTTTGGAAACTCAAATCAAATATTTTAATACACTTTCCTTGAGCTCTTTTCTGCAGTTTTCCTGAAATTTTATGTGGGTCCAAGGTGTTATTTGAGTTTAACAGCAATTTTCTACGTTGCCATTAATTTGATTTGTTTGGTTGTTGCGGGGGGAGGGGGGTATTTTTATTGTTAACCTATATAACGTTGGAGTTGAATCTTGTGTTTTACTCCAAGAACTTAAGATTGATTGTGACATTTGGATGAAAGGTCAAGGTCAATACAAGAGGCCCAAGGGCCTTGAATCGCTCTTCTGATAAATTGTACATCCTATCACTTGTACTTGAAACCTCTAACCCTAGGTATCCTAAGACCAAAGTTGCATCACCTGACAAAGTTTGATGATTCTTAGCCAATAAGGACTACTTCTTGGTCTACATTCTTGGAAAACCCAAAATGCATCAACTTACACATTTTGATGATTCTAAGCCAATAAATACCTAAGATACATATATATAGCCATAAAATGTTGAAAGTAGGTCACTGTGACCTACTTTTTGGTCGACATTCTTCGAAAACCCATATGCATCAACTGAAAAAATTTGATGATTCTAAGCCAATAAGTACCAGAAAAACTTAAATATAGCCATAAAATGTTGAAAGTAGGTCACCATGACCTACATTTTAGTCGAAATTTTTCAGAGTCCAAAGATACATCTGCTGACTAAGTTTGATGATTCTAAGCCAATAAATACCTAAGATACTTAAATATAGCCATAAAATGTCGAAAGAAGGTCACTGTGACCTAATTTTTTGTCGTTACTCTCTGAAAACCCAAGATGCCTCAACTCACAAAGTTTGATGATTCTTAGCCCATAAGTACCAGAAATACTTCAATATGGCCAGAAAATGTCAAAAGTAGGTCACCCTGACCTAATTTTTGGTCGTCACTCTCCAAAAATCCAAGATGCATCAACTGACAAAGTTTGATGATTCTAAGCCAATAAATACCAAAGATACTTAAATATAGCCACAAAATGTCGAAAGTAGGTCACTGTGACCTACATTTTGGTCGACATTCTCCGAAAATCCAAGATGCATCAACTGAAAAAATTTGATGATTCTAAGCCAATTTCTACAGAAAATACTTATATATAGCCACAAATGTCAAATTAGGTCACCATGACCTAATTTTTGGTTGTCACTCTTCTAAAACCCAAGATACATCAACTGACAAAGTTTGATGATTCTAAACGAATAAATACCCAAGATACTTAAATATAGCCATAAAATGTCTAAAGTAGGTCACTGTGACCTAATTTTTGGTCGTCACTCTCCAAAAACCCAAGATGCATCAACAAAGTTTGATGATTCTAAGCCAATTAGTACTGGAGATACTAAAATATAGCCAGAAAATGTCAAAAGTAGGTCACTGTGACCTAATTTTTGGTCGTCACTCTTCAAAAACCCAAGATAAATCAACTCACAAAGTTTGATGATTCTAAGCCCATAAGTACCAGAAATACTTAAATATAGCCAGAAAATGTCAAAAGTAGGTCACCGTGACCTAATTTTTGGTCGTCACTCTCCAAAAACCCAAGATGCATCAACTCAGAAAGTTTGATGATTCTAAGCCGATAAATACCTAGGATACTTAAATATAGCCATAAAATGTCGAAAGTAGGTCAGCGTGACCTACATTTTGGTCGACATTTTTCAGAGTCCCAAGATGCATCTCCTGACCAAGTTTGATGATTGTAGGTCTGAAGGTAATCAAAAAATGCCTTTTAAACAATTTGAAAACATATGCCTGCAAAATTCTAAAAATAGGTCACAGTGACCTACTTTTTGAAAAATATGTTTTAAGGTCCCAAGATGCAGCAACTTACAAGATTTGATGATTCTAACCCTTTCAGTGGCTGAAAAAATTGGATTAAATGTTTTAAAAAGGTTAAGTCAGAAAGTTCAAAAAGTAGGTTACTTTTAGGTTGACGTTGTACAAGGACCCAAGATGCATCAACTGACAAAGTTTCATGATCATGGGCCTAAAAGTGTCCAAAATATGCCTCCAAATCAATTTGAAAACAAATGCCCGCAAAATTAAAAAAGTAGGTCACCGTGACCTACTTTGAGTTAACATGATGTGAAGTCCTAAGATGCATCAACTTACAAGATTTGATGATCCTAGCCCTTATAGTAAGCAAAATATAAACATTTTTATTAATTGTAAATTTAGGTCAACTTCAAAGTGACCTTGAGGCCACGCCCTTTGCCCCAGGGTCATGCCTTGAACAATTTTTAATCTTCAACCTATCTTGATCCTTGTATGTAAGTTTGGTGAAAATCTGCCTGGCGGTTCTGGAGAAGAAGATTTTTTAGCAACTAGTACTTTTGGTTTTGTTTTCCTGATTATCTCCCCTTGTTTTAGGGTCCCAACCCTTATTTTAGTATAAATGGTAGCCCTTGGGCTAAGGATAATCTTTGGCAAATTTGGTACTGATTGGACAAAGGGTTCTTGAGTTATGGCCCATATTCTAAAAAGTTAACGCACACCGCACAAATGGCCATAGCATTAGCTCTTCTGAGCCTTTGGCTCAGAAGAGCTAAAAAACCACCACTTCTTTAACTTCTATCCTGCCAAGCGAAATAAACTCTGAAAGGTGTTTCTAGATACATGTACATGTAATTCATGTTTCTTTTAACCCTTGGATTAAGGACAAAGGTTAAGGTCGATTTCAAGTTCATAGGTCAAGGTGATTTTGGTATATTATAGCTAATATCAACATTTTATTCAGGTTACCAGCGACCTTGACCTAAGTTTCTAAGGGTCAAAATATCTGCATGCTTCAGTATGTAACATGTCTTGATATGTAGAATTTTTCTTAATTCTAAAGGAACATCACAAATGCAAGTATTCTGTCGTTTAATGCATTGTGTGCAGGTAAACAGGGTTCGACACTAACTTTTTTATGCATAAGTCTAGTAGTCCGCAGGAAATTTTATTAGTCCGCCAAAAATATAGAGAAATAAATGTTTCAACAAAAATATAAATTGTATGGTGTTTTTATTATGGTGATTCTGTTCAATTTGTTTTAATAAATGCACAACACATTTAATTAAAAACTTGTGATTGACAATTTCTTTTCCCACAGTTTCATTCAGTCAACCACTTTTTTGGCTGAGTAATAGAATGTTGTTATGGATTTCCTCCTCAGAACTGCAATTATTGTTCTCATCCATGTAGAATAGTCTCCTTGGTCTGACAGCACTTGAGTTCCAAAAGTGAATTGCAGGCAAAGGATTAAACTTTACTACATCATGTGTGTTAAATTGAATGTACATCAAATCGTTTAAGACCTCAGAATGGAGTCTGCATCTCCAGTCTGTTTTCACCATTTTCATCTCACTAAATCCCCTTTCAGCATCAGCAGAAGAAGTGGGAAGGGACAAAATTATGTCCACTAGAGCAAGAAAATTTCTATGTATTGACGATTCACCTCCTCCCAGGTCAACTGATGCACATCACAGTCACTGAAATTATAAAATTCTTGCACTATTAATTTTTTGTATTGCATATTTGGCCTCCATACAGTGTTTTCATACCTTTTGTAGATAATGTTTTTCAGCATCTGCCATTCAGTATAAATTTCATCTGCATTGAACCCTGCTTGAGTCAAGATATGGTGAAAAAATGTCAACCAAGATTTCCAAATCTTTATCTCCAAAATCTACAGAAATTGGTTTCAAAGAGATCTTACAACTGATTTGCAAACAGAAGTTCTTTACTACCTTTATTTTGAAATTATTTTCTTTGAGTATTTTTATTCTTATTCAAAAGGACTTGAACATTATAATACTGATTGAATTTAATAATATATTATAACTTTATCTAAAATACATACCAGCAAAACTTGCTCGATCTGCAATTGGCCAGCCCAAAAAGTCTGCCAATTTTGTAGCTTTTAGTACTTTGGACTGCTGTTGGTCAAAACGTCCATTCAGACAGTCAACAAGGCGATCGATGGTGCCCTCTCTTGGAAACTTCACAGCTGCACTATCTCTGGATCTTTCAGACCGGTTACTTTCAAATCCATGAAACATGTCCTCATTAGAGTCTATAAGTTGAACAAATTTCTTCAAAACTGGACCATCCCTGCAATTGAATGACTCAAAATTTAAATTATTTTTATGAGCGAATTAAATTAATTGAAACTTGGTTTAAAAAAAAATAATCATGAAATTAACGGAATACTATTCAATATTGGCACTTATCTTACTTGTTCTTCTATTGTTCCAGCACAGCCATTGTTGCTAGTACTTTGAGGTAAACCTCTGACACTGTAGCCTTTTCATGTTGAAGGAACAATGATAATGTTGAAAGAACTTTAATCACATCTGTCATGAAGTGTGCAAAGATCAAAATTCAACAACATTTTGAGAAATCCATAAGCTTTCCCAACAGCATCAGTTGTTCTCTTTGGAAATTGGGAAGTGTGTGTCGGCTGAAAAGTAAAGTACCAGAAAAAAAAGTCATAACAGTACAGTAAAACTTGTTTAGTAGGAACACGGATACAGCAAATTTACAGATATAGCAAAGTCATTTTGAATCCCCCGCTATATAAATTTACTGAATTCTTATACGGATATAAGGAATTACGGATATAGCCAAGTGATTTCATAGGTCCCAGTGACTTCGTTATAACCGAGTTTTACTGTACTTTTAATTGCATCAATTGTAAGGATTTGTCATTTTATTTATTTTTAGCTCACCTCGACGAAGTCGAGATGAGCTTATGCTATACCCCCGGCGTCGGCGTCGGCGTTAGCAGGTTAAAGTTTTAGGAGCAAGTCCATTCTCAAGTAACTATTAGCCCTATCTGAACCAAACTTGCATGGATGATGCATCTAGGGATGTACTGTAAAATTATATATTTTCGTGGGGTCAAATTTTCGTGGTTTGAGGAAAATTTCTTGGTTCGTGGGGATTTGATTTCGTGGATCAAGAATTAATGAGTACTTATGTGTGTGAAATTTTACATTTCGTTGTGGACATGAATTCGTGGGTCTTGTCATATCACGAAAACAACGAAAATTAAACCCCCACGAAAATTTGTGATTCCACAGTATACTACCAGACTTGCTTCTGATGCTGGATCTGTCCAACATTTTCTAGATGAGTGACCAGGTTAAAGATTTTGGAGCAGGTTAAAGTTTTTGGAGCAGGTCTATTCCCAAGGAATTATAAGCCCTACCCAGACCAAACTTGCATGGATGATGCATCTATGAATGGACACTACCAGACTTGCTTCAGATGCTGGATCTGACCTACATTTTTCAGATGAGTGAACAGGTTAAAGTTTTTGGAGCAGGTTAAAGTTTTTGGAGCAGGTCCATTCCCAAGGAATTATAAGCCCTACCCAGACCAAACTTGCATGGATGATGTATCTATGAATGTACACTACCAGACTTGCTTCTGATGCTGGATCAGACCTACATTTTCTAGATGAGTGACCAGGTTAAAGTTTTTGGAACAGGTTAAAGTTTTTGGAGCAGGTCCATTCCCAAGGAATTATGAGCCCTACCCAGACCAAACTTGCATGGATGATGCATCTATGAATGTACACTACCAACTTGCTTCGGATGCTGGATCTGACCTACATTTTCCAGATGAATGACCAGGTTAAAGTTTTTGGAGCAGGTCCATTCCCAAGGAATTATAAGCCCTACCTGAACCAAACTTGCACGGATGATGCAGCTAGAGATGTACACTACCAGACTTGCTTCTGATGCTGGATCAGACCTACATTTTCTAGATGAGTGACCAGGTTAAAGATTTTGGAACAGGTTAAAGTTTTTGGAGCAGGTCTATTCCCAAGGAATTATAAGCCCTACCCAGACCAAACTTGCATGGATGATGCATCTATGAATGGACACTACCAGACTTGCTTCGGATGCTGGATCTGACCTACATTGTCTAGATGATTGACCAGGTTAAAGTTTTTGGAGCAGGTCCATTCCTCAGGAACTATAAGCCCTATTTGGACCAAACTTGCATGGATGATGCATCTATGAATGTACACTACCAGGCTTGCTTCAGATGCTGGATCTGACCTACATTTTCATTCCCAAGTAACTATAAGCCCTAGCTAAACCAAACTTGCATGGATGATGCATCTTAGGATGGACACTATCAGACTTGCTTGGGATGCTGGATCTGACCTATATTTTCCGTACAAGAGACCAGGTTAAAGTTTTGGTAACATATCAATCCGAATGAACTTGAAGTCTTTGATATCTGCAGTTTTAACACTAAATGTGTATATGCCATGTAGAGGGTTAAGCACAACTTGCAAGAATATTGTTGTTGGGATGAATACTTAATATTAAGAAAATATGATGTAGGATTTGCATTACATAAACTGATAACATTCGTCGAGGTGAGCTTCGTAATCTTTGATTACCTATGTTTTGTAATAAGTAATAAATTATAGTATACCGTTTGCAGATGACTGACAATTCCTGGGTAAGCCTTCCACAAGTTTTCTTTTGCCCGCAGCCATCTTGTTTCACCTATTCTTGCTGATACAACTTTAGGCACATTCAATAAATCACATGATCGCCCAAGATCTAAACGATTTAGGGGACTGTTATGATAAAATAAATAGAGTCCATCCAATAGTTCTTCAAGCGTTTTATAAGATGGGTATTTACGCATGGCATGCAAACTCAAGGCGGTGAGCATGACAGTGTACTCCAATGATGCAAGGTTGACTCTCTTTTAATTTGGCTATGACTCCATTTTTCTTTCATGTGTTGACAGATGCCCAATCTGACCCAAAGCCCACCAATTTGTCCTTGTAGTCTTTAATATCTAAAGATTCAAAAGCTTTATCAATGACACTGATGATTCCATTTGCATCAGCCCGTTCTGGCTCTCCTATTCCAATATAAATTGTGTCAACAAATCCAGCATTTGACGATCTGCAATACACTATTTCTTGTTCTTTAACTGACTTGTCTGTTGCTCCATCCGTGATCACTGATATAAATGGACATTTGTTTATGATTTTTTTAACATTGTTTCTAGCCTCTTGTGCAGTAAAGAAAGAAAATATCTGGGCCTATTTGTCTGTGTTATAAGTATTTCCTACATCTATCCCTTTCTTTTTGTCAAGCCAAAGATTCAAAAGCTTTATCAATGACACTGATGATTCCATTTGCATCAGCCCGTTCTGGCTCTCCTATTCCAAAATAAATTGTGTCAACAAATCCAGCATTTGACGATCTGCAATACACTATTTCTTGTTCTTTAACTGACTTGTCTGTTGCTCCATCTGTGATCACTGATATAAATGGACATTTGTTTATGAATTTTTTAACATTGTTTCTAGCCTCTTGTGCAGTAATTTTAGAAAGAAAATATCTGGGCCTCTTTGTCTGTGTTATAAGTATTTCCTACATCTATCCCTTTCTTTTTGTCAAGCTCAAGTATCCAAGGATAATCAGTGAATGGACGCCTATGTTGCACCAAAGAATGGACATAGCAAAACAGAACTGTTAAACGATCAATGGCTTTTTTATTTAATTTTTCTACTATCTTTTCTGCAGCAGACTCACCTCGAGGTGTAGACTTCGCTCTATCAATATCAACACATTTTTTATGAAAGGACGATTTTTCTTCATGATACTTAATTGTTTCTACCCTAAGATTGGCGCACCCAGCAACAAAGGAGCAGGTTTTATCTAGAACCCCTTTCATGTGTTTCTTACAAATCGTGCAGAACATCAATCCTGTGCTTTTTTCATAATATAACCGATTTCTGTCTTTAGTCCAAGAATCCTGAAAATCACGGGATCTGCGTGTCCTTTCATACTCCCGATCCCGATCTTTTTCTCAATACTAACGTCTAACTTTCGCTTCTTCACACTATCAGTATTCAGTTTAAAAAAGTCAGACATTTTCTTTTGTTTCTCCATTGCGCTAATTCGGCATGTGTGAAACTATCGTAAATCATGATCACTGAAACACTTACCATAAATTTAATCATTCAATTATGCAAATAAGCGTCTTCTTGATCCGGACTTTTGACCTCCCGCCATGCATAAACTAAAGAGCTAAAAATACATTCGGGGTTTTCCAGCAAACTGTCGCGAATCGAACATGGTTATTTTTTCATACAAGCAGTAATTTTAATTAGTCCGATTGGACTGACTAGGCGTACATTTTATTAATCCGACATAAAATTCGTTAGTCTGAGACTAACGGACTAACGTTAGTGTCGAACCCTGGTACATGTGCATGCACGTCCTTGCACTTACTTTTGATAGTAGTATTATGTAGGCATTCATTATATCTATTCATATTCGAATTTTCACCCTTTATTATTGAGAACCAAGAAAGTTGTCAGCATTTAAAGTTTTAGCCAATCAGATTGCAGCACACGTGCATGTGCGTGTGTTCATGATTATTCTTATATATCATGCTGTAGATCTTCATAATGTATGGCTATGTTCAAAATTTCAAAGGATTTTATTAGAAAACAAAAAAATATTTAGACTTTTAGTTTCAGCCAATCGGAGCGAAGCGCACGTGCATGTTCGTGAGATCTTGCTATTTTGACCATGTTATCATGTCTATACTACTAATATATCCGCATATTATGAGTTTCAAGGCAATTCATCCAAAATTTAAAAAGTTACGGTTATATCTATTATATTGGTCATTTCACGTGTTACACGTGTGTGCACACGCACGCATGTGCTCGCAAAATGACCTTCGTTCCACACATCTACATAACATACCTACTGACCCTAAAAAGGTTTCACCTAGATCGAATGAGTAGTTTACTAGAACACTCGCGGACAGAAAAGTACCGGAGAACAAAGAAAAATTCCGAAAAAGTAAAAACAATATGTTCCCAAACTTTGTTTGGGGAACATAAATAAAGATATGAGCCGGACACAAGAAAACAGACGGACAGAGGGAAGGACATGAAGCCTATAACATAATATGTCCTGTCTTAAGACCGGCGTATAAAAACATCCCATAATTGGTCAAGAAATTGAACAAACTTAAATTAATATAATTATACTTCCTACACATACTTTTAAACCAATATGATGATACATAATGGCTTTGCTATTTATAAGATGGAATTTTTTATTGATAATTAGCCTTTATATTCCTTTGTATGAAAATTTTACAAAAATTTTAAATGTAGTCCTACTTAATGACTTGGATCACCAATTGTGGCCCACTCGACCCCTAATCATGAGGGTCATGATTTGAACAAACTAGAATCTAAACTACCCAAAGATGCTTCTTTATAAATGTGAATCAAAGTACATGTAATGGGACACTAATGAAAGACAGGGTCAATATAATCATGCTAGATTTCACAAATGTGACTTTTTTAAAAAAGTTTTGATAACAACTTAATTTTTTTAAATTAATATAACAAAACTTTTAATAAATATATATCTTTGGAATGAGGACAACTCGCCCCCAACACTTCTTAAGACAATTCGCCCCCCAATTTAGGACAACTCGCCCCCATTCAAGACAACTTGCACCCACTATTTATTTTCTTGTGAGCTCCAAGGAACAAGAGATGTTTGTAAAACATTTATGCCCCCCTCCCCCCCAAATTGGAATTTTTTGTACGTCCAAGGGGCATAACTCTGTCAAAATTGGCACCATCGTACCCAAAACAGAACTTGTCCTAGATATTCATCTGATAAATCTGTACATTAAATTCCATCTCAGTATGTGCAACGGGTGCAAAGAAAATGAACGAAAACTGCAAATAATTGGATTTTTTTCAAACTCCAAGGGGCATAACTCTTTCAAAAATGGTGTGATCGTATCCAAAATATAACTTAAATTAATAGATATTAATTTTATATATCTGTATACCAAATTTGATTTCAGTATGTGCAACAGCTCCATAGAAAATGAGCAGAAACTGCAAATAATAGAAATTTTTGTAGGTCCAAGGGGCATAACTGTCAAAAATGGTGCACTGGTACCCAAAACAGAACTTGACCTAGATATTCATGTGATACATCTGTATACCAAATTTGATTTCAGTATGTGCAACTGTTCTAAAGAAAATGAGGGGAAACTGCAAATAATTGAAATTTTTCTAAGTCCAAGGGCCATAACTCTCTCAAAAATGGTGTGATCGTATCCAAAATAGAACTTGAACTAGATATTAATTTGATATACATGTATCTGTATAACAAATTTGATTTCAGTTTGTGCAACAGCTCCAAAGAAAATGAGCGGAAACTGCAAATAATAGAAATTTTTCTAAGTCCAAGGGGCATAACTGTCAAAAATGGTGCACTGGTACCATAAACAGAACTTGACCTAGATATTCATATGATACATCTGTATACCAAATTTGATTTCAGTATGTGCAATGGCTCCAAAGAAAATGAGCAGAAACTGTAAATAATTGAAATTTTTCTAAGTCCAAGGGGCATAACTCTGTCAAAAATGGTGCCATTGTACCCTCCCATACCGAAAAAAGTTATAACTAAGTTATAACTAAAGTATAACTTAGTTATACCTAGCCTGTGAGGTACAAAAAAGTTATAACTAAAATGTAACTTTTTTGGACTTTGTCATTTTCATGTATAACTAAAATGTAACTTTTTGGACTTAGCCATTTTCATGTATAACTAAAACATAACTTTTCTGGACTTTGTCATTTTCATGTATAACTAAAACATAACTTTTCTGAACTTAGCCATTTTCAAGCATTACCAGTATAAATTTACAAGTTTTGGGGGTTATTTAATGGATACTACTTGACACCAACTTTTTTTTTCAAAAATACTATATCAACTAAGTGTTAATTTGAATGAATTTTGATCGTGTTCAAAATGTTTTTTTTTTCAAACACTGCAGCAGAAAACTTTGTCAATTCCTGAAAAATAATATTGGTTACTACCAGTGATCGACTTCTCATTCATAATACCGGTAAATATGCTGTCCACAGCCATGTCAAGTTCAACAGAAGGGATGTGAAATAAAATCTTGTGAATTACATCTATAAATGAGAAACTCTCTCTCTTTCTCTCTCTCTGTGGTGTTTGAGGATGTGTACACAGTACATGTCATGTGTGTGTAATAAATATTATTGTCTATTTAAATTGATATTTGTCATGTAAGTTTCAACTAAAGTTGAGAATAATTAATTTCTCTCTCTCTCCTTCTCTCTCTCTCTCTCTCTTAGAAAATACGTATTTATTGAGACCCTGATGAGACATAATATTTGTCTTGTAAATTATAATAATGCACTTACATCTGAAGTTGGGAATGAATATATTTCATAATTCTGGGGAAATATAAATGTACTGCAAGAGATATAAACAGTATGAAATGTAATCTCATGAAGTCATGTGAATTTTGCACGGATTCTTCGTGTGCAAAACTGTGTAAATTTCCCTATTGTTTTCTGTGAGACAGGTGTTTGTACTAGGTGACCTTTGTGGCCAACACATCGTAAATATTTCAGCTTGGGTATTACACAATCTCTGAATGGTACAATTCTACACAGGTTGTTTGAAATCTGAAGAAAATCAGTCGTAATATGGGTGGCTAAAAAGATAAACAACAGCATAGAGTATGTGCATGTTCATGTTGAACAGATATTACGATGTTGTGAATAAAGACTGCCAGTTATATTAAGATTTAAGCAGATGACTAGTACATGTAGATTTTATTGTTTGCATAATTAAATAACCCAGTTATAATAGTTATTTTCACAAATAAACAAATATTAAATTCAAAATGGCGGCAACAAAAAATATGGCGGCCTCCGATGTCCGTTTTGTTGATACTAAGATAAATTCAAAATTTTAACACCAACTGGTATTTATATTTTTAATTTAAGTTTAAAATTACACAATTAGGTTTATTTGCATTTAAAATAAATTAATTATGAATTATTTATTTATTTTTTTCGATCACGTGACGTTTTTGAGTTCTATGATTGGTCAATAACAGAGCGCGGATTTTTCCATGGACGATTTGAATGTTTGGATGTTGAAAGTGTTGATAGAAAAAAAGGAGATAAAACCAGTTGGTAAGGCGATATTTATGCTAACATTTTATTGATTTTGGTAAAGTATACTTAGTACCTCTGGAATAACATTCCAAAAAGAAGAAATATTGGGAATGAACAAAATTCTAGGCGTGTGAATCTTAGATTTCTTGTTTGTTTTGATTGGTATGTCGAATGACAAAGACTGAAGTAAACAAATTGAAAGTATTTGAAACGCATAATATTTTTCAGCATTTAGTATATTAATCAAATATGTTGTTCTTTGTCATATTTATTCCCACAATTGTTTATAGATTCCCTGAACTGTTAAAATATTGTGAAGCCTTATACGCATCAGCATGATCATAACATGATCTAGCTGCAACGTTAATTAATGCAATGAAATGAGTAATTTAACATTAATTTTCTTTTTTTTTTTTATAAAGCAGAATATTGGTACATGATGTTTCCATGAGCTGAATCTGTCCTGACCTGGAGTACATGAAATTCTTCAAAATATTACTTGTTTAAGGTAAAGTAAATTTTTTTTTCATTTCAAAATTCAATAAATCTTTCAATCTAAAACTGATTCCTGTAAGTATAGATCTTAAATTAGTCTTGTATTTTCCATGTTTTGGATGAATTAATGAATTTGAATTAATTGATATGGAAGAGTGTTTTCAATTTGATATGCAAATGAGTGCTGGAAATATACTATCTAAATATCTATAATCTAAATTTTGAACCTTTACAATTTTTTGCAGAATTGAAGAAAAGGTTAAAATTGCAAGCATATTTCAACGAAAACTTAGCCGACTACCAGTCACACTGCCCGCCAGCCAAGGCGTCTGACCAGCTAAAATGAGGGACGCAGACCACCAGCCAAGTCCCTCGGCCAGCTCGGCTGACCCAGTGCGGCCTGTCAAGGGATGACCAAGTCCATCAACTAGCTCGGCTGACTACCAGTGCAGCCTGTCAAGTCCTTCAACTAACTTGGCCTATTACCAGTGCGGCCTGTCATTGAACAACCAAGTCCATCAACTAGATTGGCTTACTACCAGAGCGGCTTTTCAAGGGATGGTCAAGTCCGTCAACTAACTTAACCTACTACCAGTGCCGCATGTCAAGAGATGGCCAAGTTCGTCAACTAGCTCGGCTTACTACCAGTACGGCCTGTCAATATAGGGACGGTTAAGACCGTTGACTAACTTGGCCTTCTACCAGTGCGGCTTGTCAAGGGACGGTTAAGTCCGTCAACTAACTTGACCAACTACAGATGCGACCTGTCAAGGGATGGCCAAGTCCGTCAACTATCTTGACCAACTACCAGTGCGGCCTGTCAAACGATGGCCAAGTCCTTCAACTAACTTGGCCTACTACCAGTGTGGCCTGTCAAACGATGGCTAAGTCTGTCAGCTAACTTGGTCTACTACCAGTGCGGCCTGTCAAACGATGGCTAAGTCTGTCAGTAAAGACAGTTAACTCAGCCAACTTTCAGTGCAGCCTATCTTCAAATAATAAAGATAAACAACTGTACACCTGCAAGGATACCTGTGCAAGGAGGGTGGTATGCAGCTAGAAACTGTGACTGAAATCACTGTTTATAGAACCTTTCTTTTTTTTTGAAATACAGCTAGATCAAAAATAAATAGGGTGTTAATATTTAAAAATTAGTGATGTCTGTTTATACAATAAGCAAGAGTAGAATGCAGTTTGCTAGGTAATTTTACAAAGGCCCTAATTGCTATATGCTAAAAATGTATTCTTTAAAACAACCAGAGAAATTTCAATCTGTTGTAGATGACATGATGTAAAATAAGGTACACTTGAATTTTTAAAACAATTGCATGTGCATTCATTTAGTTGTATTTGACAATAAACCAAGCTATCTTTATCGTGTTTGTTAGGTAAAATTGTTATTGCCTTTAATATGTTTTAAATAATCTTTTTTGTATAAATTTCAAAAATCTTTTTTTTTTTTAATTTTAATGAGTAGCTTTTTAAAAGCTTATAACTGAGTAAATCCACAACAGGTTAACATACAGTGTATAATTTCACTGGAACTTTTACGAAAGTTTTTATTAATAGGTATAACTTTTTATAGTTATAACTTTTTGCAGTTATAACTTTTTTTAGGTATAACTTTTCTATAACTTTTTCATAACTTTCTTGGGGTATAACTTTTTTGTAACTTTTTCATAACTTTATAATAGGTATAACTTTTTTTAGTTATAACTTTTCCTGGGTATAACTTTTTCCGGGTATAACTTTTTTGTAACTTTTTCATAACTTTTTTGGGGTATAACTTTTTTGTAACTTTTCCACTGTTTATTTGGGTATAACTAAAGTATAACTTTGTAACTATTTTATAACTTTTTGTGTAACTTTTAATAAGTATAACTTTTTGTAGTTATAACTTTTTTATAACTTTTATGTACTTGCTGTATTTATGTTCAATAAAAGGTGAAAAGTTATGAAAAAGTTATAATTTTTTTGTAACTAAGTTATAACTAAATATACCTCACTTAAAACATGCCATTCCAAACTCCGATAACTTAGTTATAACTTTTTTGTAACTTTTTTTAGTTACAAAAGTTATAACTAAGTTATAACTTTTTTCGGTATGGGCTAAACAGAACTTGACCTAGATATTCATGTGAAATATCTGTATACCAAATTTGATTTCAGTATGTGCAACGGTTGCGTAGAAAATGAACGGAAACTAAGTGGACCGACAGACCGACCGACAGCAGCAAAGCAATATGCCCTCCCTTCTTCGAAGGGGGGCATAAAAATCATCTGTTATTCAATAATGTACATATTTTATATGCAACTTTGAATCATAAACAAAAATTATTTATTTTTTCCATGATGCATTAACGTAAAATATTTCTATTTTAATGAACATTTCGATCATTGTTAAAACATCCAAATTATCTTATGACGAAATTAATCTTTAATTTAGGAAAGTGATGATAATGATAATGAAAACATCAGGCAGAATCGAAATTTTAATGACATACCCAAGCTAACAACTAATTTTGATACTTCAAAAAAATAACTAATTTTATTTAGTTATTAATACGAATTTTTAGTGTTAAAAAGATTAGCGTGTCGTATACAAACTCTAAAGCAGTTTTGAAAAACGTGATGGAGAATTTAAGCATGCAAGCTCTGAAAATTACATTTATTTAGTTTATATAGGTTATGTGATGAAAGTTAAAAAAATAAATGTGTGAATTTAGCGAAGATATAGATAAAAAGTGCCAGTGGCGACAATAGTGATAGTGTTTAAATTTTTAATATTTCTGGGTTTTTTTAATAGAATGAGAAAAATTATTTTCAGATGTTTGTCTAATTTTCTAGAAACAAATTGAATTCAAAAATCTATAAAATATATCTAATATTTGCTGGTTTCTTAAACTGGGGGCGATTTGTCTAGAATGGGGATGATTTGTCCTGAATAGGTGGCGAGTTGTCTTGGGGGCGACCTGTCTTGGGGGCGAGTTGTCCAGCATTCGTATCTTCATGTTTTTCATCTACTTTGAAGTGAAAATTTTATAAATTTAATATTGCCAAGTCTACAACCAATATAAATTGTCCGAATTTCACGGGACCTGAATATTTTTTCGGAAGTCAACAATGGATGATGCTTTATACGCAGTTGTAATACTTCACAGGAGTACTTCGTATAATGTGATTTACAATTAAAATTTTCAGTTTTAAATTTTCAAAATGCTTCATTAATTAAATTTGAGTAATGAAAAAAAGGTCATATCATTTTGTTCAGTTTGATACAGAATGTTTGTATTTCGATCAAAACAATTTCTGCACTTTTTAATATAGTGAGGATTTATTTCATGTGTTCTCCCCACGGCTTCCATTTTCAGGCCTCGACTGACAGTAAACTAATAGACGGGGTCACATGACCCCATCTAACATGTCTAAAAATCAGTTTTGCCGTTCTTATGCTTTCATTTAACTATGACAAATCATGGCTTTGCTGCATGTGCTTGAGAAGAAGATTCTAGATTTTTTCTTACATATTCCAATGTTAAAATTTTATACCCCTTTGTGGCCCCCATCCTATACCCATGGGGGTCATGATTTAAACAAACGTGAATCTACACTACAGGAGGATGCTTCTAAATAACCTTGGCCAATCATTCCTTAAATGTTCTTGGGAACAGGATTAAAACCAGAAGTCTCTGTTGAGACTGAAGCTCTACTGGTTCGTACTTACAGCAAAGGAAGAGAAAAGTACTTAAGCAGTTAGAAATTGAAACTTTTCAACAGCAATAAGTAGTATAATGATCTTTGATTAAGTCTCTTTATGTTCTTAGTGTAGTCTACTTGCATGCCACATTATATTATATTTACATTCGCCATGTTTTTCTAGTAAGCTTACTGTGAAATTGACTTGAAAAACATTTTTTTTGTGTATACTCATGCAGAGAAATATACACGGAGAAACGTGCGTTAACGTGACGTCACAATGAGACTGCAGCGACGTTAGTAAAATGCAATAATATAGGACAGTGAGAAATTCAATTATTGTGTATATTTTAGGTCCTCCAAACCAGTAAAATGTAAATATAAGGAATGTTTTTCAGTTTAGTGTGAATTATTGGTGTGTGAATCACACAGACTTGCACATAGGCATATTTTTCATTAGCACGCTTCATGAAATATGCCTACGAGACAAGTCAAAAAACACTACACAGAATTATGTATCTTAGTGTAGTCTACTTATGTGCCAAGTTGTATTGAAATCAGACAAAAACTGTAGCAGAAAAGCATTTTGAAAGACTTTCACAGAAATTTCTATTTTTAGTAACCATGGCAACACCGTTCATCAAAATCAAAAACCGATACACAGAATTATGTATCTTAGTGTATTCTACTTGTGTGCCAAGTTATATTGAAATCAGACCAAAACTGTAGGAGGAGTAGCATTTTGAAAGAATTTCACCGAAATTTCTATTTCTAGTAACCACGGCAACACCGTTCATCGAAATCAAAAACCGATACACAGAATTTTGTATCTTAGTGTAGTCTACTTGTGTGTCAGGTTATATTGAAATCAAACCAAAACTGTAGGAGGAGCAGCATTTTGAAAGAATTTCACAGTAATTTCTATTTTTAGTAACCACGGCAACACCGTTCATCGAAATCAAAAACCGATACAAAATTATGTATCTTAGTGTAGTCTACACGTGTGCCAAGTTATATTGAAATCAGACCAAAACTGTAGGAGGAGAAGCATTTTGAAAGAATTTGCACAGAAATTTCTATTTTTAGTAACAACGGCAACACCGTTCATCGAAATCAAAAACCGATACACAGAATTATGTATCTTAGTGTATTCTACTTGTGTGCCAAGTTATATTGAAATCAGACCAAAACTGTAGGAGGAGTAGCATTTTGAAAAATTGTTTACAGACAGACAGACAGACGGACAGGCAGACAGACAAACAGTCGGACGGACGACGGACGCATTACCATCGCATAAGCTCTTCTGGTCTCTGACCAGTAGAGCTAAAAAATGGATTCCTTCACCCAAGGATACTTTGTGGTAAGTTTTGTTGAAATTAGTCCATTGGTTCTTAAGAAGTAGTTGAAAATGTGAAAAATTTACAAACGGACAGTTAGACAGACGGATGCCAGTTAAAATGTGATCAGAAACGCTCACTTTTGCCTTTGGTCCTGGTGAGCTAAAAATGAATACTACCATAAAGAATGTCTGAATAAAAAGTGTGCACCTGCGAACAATGGTTGTTAAGAAAAATGTGAAATTTTGTAACATCAGATACACATGGTTTTAACAAAATGATGCAAAATTTTAGAGACATTGGTCCAGACAAAAATCTTCTAAAACACAGAATTAAATCTTAAAATGAGGAGATACATGAATGCATCACATCAGAAGTACATAAACCTTTCTGTCATGTTGCCTGAAGTGGAAGAGTGTCCTGATGAGGTTGTCCATGGAATACCCTCTGTCATTTCTTTACCCATAAGATAAATAAAGTGTTGTCTAGTTGTTGTTGCCGGAAATGAATACCTAGTTGTTAATGGTTGGCTTGTTGTTGGTCTCTGAACTAAATTGTAGCAGCCCTGGTCTACAAGCAGATAATTCATTATTATTTATTTTGAAAAAATAAATGAACAAATAATGCAGTCATTCATTTTTCCAAATGAAAACATAAAACCAGAGCTCCAGATAAGGTGCGTATTTGCAAAAATATGCATAGGATTTCAAGAAATACACATTGAAAATTAAAATATGGCATACAATTACGCATTTAGCAATCGTAGATAAGCATTACACCATGAAAGTACTGCATAGAAAAGGTTGAAGAATACCGGTACAGTAAAACTCGGTTATAGCGAAGTTTTAAAGACCTGTGAATTTAATTCGCTACCGTATATCCATAATTCCTTATATCTGTATAACCAATTTGTATAACCATATATAGTGAATTCGCTATATGCATGTTTTCCTTCAAGTAGTACTACCAAATACATTTGGGAAGCAAATATTACAAAACATACCTTCGATAACAAAGGTTTTATTATGAACTGAATTTGATATACAGATGCTAAAAGAAAATAAAGTCAGCTCAATTTATCAAATTTTGTGATCTTTGAAGTTCGTTATAAAAGATGTAAATTTCATTATATTTAACCTCAACGGGACTCAAAATCAGTTCGCTATATCCGTAAATTCGTTATATCAGAGTTCGCTATAACCGTAAAATTTTACAAAGATTTGTTAAGAATTTTGCCGGGGACCCAGAAAATCTTCACTTTATCCCTGTTCGTACTAAATGAGTTTTACTGTACAACTTACATAATGATATGAATTGAGGTTAACACAGTGTTTGAATTTTTTTCAAAACGAAGTACAGATTCAAAAGCCTTTTTAGAAACCGAGAATATTCTAGTAATGGCAACAACCAACTCCATTTAGGGTGGAAGAATCAGAAATTTAGATTTCTATAAATAGAAAGACTATGCACTAGGCATAACTTTTTTATTATGGGTTCATAGCAATTTTTTTTATTTCTCACGAGTTGCCATTATTTTAAAACAGAGATTATTTTCTCTCAGTTTACTCTTGATATGATATCTTAAATGAAAGAAAGTTTTCTGTGTCTCTGATTCTATAGTACCTTGATCTACTGTATATAAATCTTCGAATTCTTTTTTTTTTAAAAATGCTTCCCACTTTCAGCAAAAAGTCTTGTTGGTATTTTCAAAATTTAATATCTGATTTAATGCATACAGGCCTAGGAACTGACCTTTGTACTTTTTTCCCTCTTCATAAACATGATTACATGTACAAGCTCAAAATCAAAATAAATGTCAAAACATATACATAAACAAAATATTCCTCAATCATTTTGCTGAAAATCAATATCTGCATTGATTTGATAATCAGGGAGTAAATACACTTTGGGGTAAAAAATTATCTAGAGCTCTGCATAAAACTGAGTCAAAGAACAGGACAATTGTTTAGTACTGTTTAAACACATGGCTATTGCAAAGCTTTTCACATCTGATGAAAGTCAAGCTAAGAACTCTATATGTCATTGTGCTCATATTGGGATGTTAAACTGAAAATATTCTTGAAGATAATGGGCGCGCTTGATTTGTCTACACCTTACATCCGGTGTACACTTATTCGTAATCAAGTGCAAAAGTGTACACTTTCTACACCCTAACAGTGCAGGGCATGTGTTGGTAATTACACCGAAAATTCAATATGGCTGACAAATAACAAAACGGTAAAACTACAGAATTTCTTTTTCTGTATTTGAGTTTACTGTCAAGTATTTGATAGGTTCATTGTGATGAATTGTTTTTAGTAATATAGTGGACCATGTTTTGAGCATTTTATGGAAAATGAAAAACTTCATAATTAGTAAAATAAAAAAATAAGCAAATTTTGCAAGTTTGCGTGAGAAAGTCTAGATATATTTGACTATGGCTAGATATTTAGTAATTATGGACAGCTAGGAAAATGTTTTAATAAAAAATTCTTTGCATTTTGTAAAATGTTTTGTTTTTAAAGGAATTTTAAAAGAATGTTCACAATCGCAACAATTATTTCATTAGAAAATCGGCCCCTCTCAGTTTGTTGAAATTTTGACGTCAATGTTGAATTTGCCACACTACACCCAATTCCACTTGATTATGAGGTGTAAATCATCTACCCCAGGTGTAGTAAGGCGCCCAATGATTATCAAAAATGTAATGTATTTTCAATTTATGCCAAATAGACGACTTTCACATTTACAAAAGTTATTCCCCTTTGCGGGGTCAATCTGGGGTCAACCAGCGTAAAACGCTGTTTTCCCTCTATAACCTTACCAACTTTATGGGTCAGTATCCTAGAAATAAAATCTATATGAATTATGCTCATTATGTTTTTCATGTTGCCCCATACTGTGGCAATACAGGTACAGATCGAAATTGTCATATAACGTTTGAATTTTAAAAATATTAACAGGTAACTTACAAAGGACAAAGAGGGAAAAATGAGCGTTGCGCCGACAACGGGAGATAACTCTTAAGAATGTGAAATTCGTCTATTAAGCCCCATTTTCAGGCTTACACTATATGGGCTATGATTTCAGTGGCGGATTTAAGGGGGGGCGCACCCGGCGCGCGCCCCCCCCCTAAAATTGTGAAAGTTAGCGTAAATCAAATATGTCTACTTGGTAGACCTCATTTTCACCCTTCAAAATTTCTAGAATCCAGAAGCTTCCGGGGGCTTCGCCCCCTGGGCCCCCACCAGGGCTTTGGTAGACCTCATTTTAACCCTTCAAAATCTCTAGAATCCAGGAGCTTCCGGGGGCTTCGCCCCCTGCGCCCCCACCTCAAGGCGGCCCCCAGACCCCTTGCCTTTTTGGCGCCCCCCCCCTAACTCCAAATCCTGGATCCGCGCCTGGATTTTACATTTTTAATGAGAGTTAAGACTAGTATATATTATTCCCAATTGCTAAATAAAATTAGAATTCTTAAATCCTCCCAGCATGCACTTGTTCCTATTAAGGGGATGAAGGATGTATGGTCACGTGACTCAGTTGATTTACGTCATAATCTCTGATAAAATATGTACAAAACGAGATTGAAACCACAGTACTTGTGTAATTTTTTTGACTGTTTGTTTGCGTTCACCATGTAGTATAAACATAGGTAATCAGAGATTACAGAGCTCACCTCAACGTGTGTTGTCTTTAAGTAAGGCAAATTAAGTCACACAATTAATTAACAAAAAGTGTACATCCAAAATTTATTCAATTTTGATACTTTGGAATAGGCCTATATAAAAACTTAAAACTAGTTCTTCAGCATAAAAATGTAATTAAAATCCGACATCCAAAGCAAGATTGAGAGTTTTCATCCCTTGATGCATCATTTGTGCAACTGGTTTATATAAGCCTTATAGTTTCTTGGTGATAGTCTTGCACCCATAACTTTTACAAGGTCTATTATCTGGAAAATGTATGTCGAATTCAGCATCTGAAGCAAGTCCATTAGTGTGCATCCTAAGATGTATCATCCATGCAAGTTTGGTCAGCATAGGGCTAAAAGTTACTTGCAAGTGAAACCTGTATAAAAAAATTAACCTTTCCACTAATCCCGAAAATGTAGGTCAGATTCAGCATCCAAAGCCAGCCTAGTAGAATGCGCCCTAGATGTACCATCCATGCAAGTTTGGTCATTATAGAGCTAAAAGTTACTTGGAAATGAATCCTGCACCCTAAACTTAAACCTGTTTACTCGTCCAGAAAATGCAGGTCAGATTCAGCATCCGAAGCAAGTCTGGTAGTATGCATCCTAAGATGTAACAATCCATGCAAGTTTAGTCGTTATAGGGTTCAAAGTACCTTGGAAATGAAACCTGCACCAAAAATTTTAACCTGTTCACTCAACCGGAAAATGTAGGTCAGATTCAGCATCCGAAGTAGGTATTGTAATATCATCCTAAGATGTACCATCCATGCAAGTTTGGTCATTATATGTCTCATAGTAACTTGGAAATGAAACCTGCACAAAAAACTTTAACCTGTTCACTCAACCGAAAAATGTAGGTCAGATCCAGCATCCGAAGCAAGTCTAGTAGAATACATCCTAAGATGTACCGTCCATGCAAGTTTGGTCATTATAGGGCTCAAAGTATCTTCGAAATGAAACCTTTACCAAAAACTTAAACCTGTTCACTCAACTAGAAAATGTAGGTCAGATTCAGCATCTGAAGCAAGTCTGGTAGTGAGCATCCTAAGATGTACCATCCATGCAAGTTTGGTCATTATAGGGTTCATAGTACCTTGGAAATGAAACCTGCACCAAAAATTTTAACCTGTTCACTCAACCGGAAAATGTAGGTCAGATTCAGCATCCGAAGCAAATCTCGAATATGCATCCTAAGATGTACCATCCATGCAAGTTTGGTCATTATATATCTCATAGTAACTTGAAAATGAAACCTTCACCAAAAACTTTAACCTGTTCACTCAACCGGAAAATGTAGGTCAGATACAGCATCCGAAGCAAGGCTGGTAGTATGCATCCTAAGATGTATCATCCATGTAAGTTTGGTCAACATAGGGCTTATAGTTACATGGAAATGAGACCTACACCAAAAACTGCACCAAAAATGTTAACCTGCACCAAAAACATTAACCTGGTCATTCCTTTGCTGAAATTGCAGCATCTGAAACTTTGACTGGTACAATGAAACACACTAGAAACATCTTCCATGCATGTCTAATCAATATAGGACATAGAAGTACTTAAAAAGAAAACTGCTCCAAAAAACTTAACCTTAACCTGGGACCCCGACGCCGACACCGACGCCGACGCCGAGGGTATCACATAAGCTCCCCCCAACTTCGTTGAGGTGAGCTAAAAATATCTGAAAACATTCAAAATTTCTTGCAAATATTATCAAATTACGGAATAGATTAATCCACTCTGCTGTTTCCCTACTCTGCGGGTCCAGTGCGTCTTTGACGTCATAGTGATTCTCTTAGTTCAGTAAGATCATACACGGTAAATATGGGTAGTATAAAATCATAAAAACGGGCCATAATATGTACATGGTAGGGTATTTTGTAAATTTCAGAACGCAAAAAATATTTTTACATGGTTGTTGACGGAAAAGTTCAGTGGGTTTGTCATATTTTGCTTATTTCAGGAATGTGCGACGTCATGGTTGGGTTTTCCTGTACTCGAGAAATGGAAACATGACACGTTTTTCTCATCATGATCATGACTCGTTTCACTTTGCCCTGTGCAATAATGAGCTCAGCTTCACCAATCGATATTTTTACAGTTAATCATGCAATACAATGACGACCTTGAACTTCGATGTAAATTTTCAAGTATTGAATGATAGGATTTTTTGCATATTAATTTTTTTTATGGTTTAAAGCTGAACACTACTCGTAAATAGGCATAGTCCGCCATATTTCTCGTTCTTCAACGCTCTCCCTACAACTCGTATATAAGGAGCAGATCGCTAGTCAGTTCAATGTATTTTACTATAGAGATCCGACGAGTGCAGACGTACATCTAACAAAGCGTGCTACTCAATATCAATGAAATTATCAATTTTTACATATTTTTTCCAAAACAGAACAAAAGTATCATGGAAAATACAGGTCAATACATTTTTTACAAACAGAAAATGCACATGAAAACAAGAAATAAACGCAAAAAATCTAAGACCACGATAGGAGTACTACATGTTGGCCACGAGTTTCGGGTGTGCAATCGGGTGTAACGAAAGCGAACGGTTTATATACCCGTCTGACAGTGCCTATTTATGAGAAGTGTTCAGCTTTAAGTTGTCCTAAAAAAGTCGTAAATTTCCGTCTCCAGATGTGGTTTTACAAAAGAAACTTGCTTTTTCAAATTTTTAACCCTATTCATACTCTAAAATATTTTAAAAGACATTTTCGCTGGTATATTTTTTATCTATGGTGAAAAATTTCAATTATCGACCGAGTAATGGACCCACAAACAAGGAGAATAAATACTCCGCTCAGACACTGTGGGGTATGGTATTTGTCACTCAATATCTCAGAAATAAGTCTAGAAACCTATTGATATGTCTGCTTTATAGTATGTAGGACATACTAAATAAGATATATACAAAATATGAACAAAATTAAATGACAGGTATTTTTTCAGCTAAAGGTCCTTCATCCCCTTAAAGGTGGTGATTTGAAAACTATTCATAAGATCACTTTGCATCAATTTTCGAAACTGCATCAATACCTAGGGAGACGAGTATAACCCACATTACAGCATGTTTCAAGGCAAGGGCATCAGGTTCACTTCTCAACAGCACTACATTTATTTTTTTTCTACTGAATATAAACTTGATGCAATTTTTAAGTTCTTTCTTCCGTAGACAGGTACATGCAGAAGCACGTCGAACACGAACAAAACAAATTCTGTTTTTAAGAGCAATATTTTCAATGTTATTTAAATAGCATTTTATTACTATATTTACTTTAATCTACATGCTAAATGTACATAACTATGATAAGTAACCAACACGTTAAAAATCTTGATGATTTCATTTAAGCTATGCTCTGAAATGTTCCCACAAAACTGAACTTCTGACTTACTGTTTGGCTTAATAACAAACTTTCATAGGTCTATTTTTACATTTATTGACAAAACTCCTTAATCTAAGCATAATGCCAATATATTTATATTACAAAATCGTATTGTGATACGATATTTTTTGTCATTGTACCGCAATATATTGAAATATTGATATTATTGCCTAGAGCCCTGGTTTTTAACCTGTAATTAACAACTCTCCAATCTCCATTCCTTTAAAATAAAGCAGTACTCAACAGAGTGATATCACAGGTGGATTTAAAGCATAGTTACATACAGTCTGCCTGCTAGACATTTACTAGATATCAACGAGTGAAGAAAAACTGGAGATATTTGGTGGTGTGTAATATTAGTTACATGGACACTTAAAGGGATAATACGAAAATTTTGGTATGACTGGCCAGGGGTCCTTGAAAAAATGCATATTATATAAATGGTGCCTGTTTTGGAGAGTAACAGTTGAAATTGACACCCCAAGGAAAACCATGAGGCGTCGGTTGACAAAGGTTTTCCAAGGGGTGTCAATTTCAACTGTTACCCTCCAAAACAGGCATCATTTATTTTATTATCAATACTGAATGTCTTCTTTAGGATAGCAGCAAAAAAATCGTCGATTGTCTTTACATTCACATTTAGAAAGCCTTCAAACTCTCCACTACTTCGAAAAAGATTTACTGACCTCTTCATCGTTCATTTAATACTCTAAGTGTTCTTTATCATCTAAAGTTTTGTTATTTCTGCACTCACAAGCATGTTTCGTCTGTCAAAAGTTTTAATTTTCATGATGTAGATTATTGTTAGAACCATTATGGTATAAGTATTGGATATATGCCGAATACAGTTCTGTATTAAAAAATATCAGACAGTTTGAGGCCCGTTAGGGCCGAAAACTGTCTGATATTTTTTTAATACAGAATTGTATGAGGCATATATCGTACTTAAAACATTGCTTTTGATTTACCTGAGACAGTCTGATATTAGAACAAAAGACAAAGGTTTTAATGACTACTGAAGCAGTTCTTTGAAGAATGCAGGCTTAAATGAAAAGTACTCAGTATTTAGGGATTTGGCTTCACTGAATTAAGAGGGTATTTGGAAGAATTTGATAAGGATAGCGGGGACAAATTTTTCTTCATTAAAACATATACGGATATTAAAGCAGTGCAAATTATCACACAGACAAGCTAGTAAATGATAAATTTGGAATGGAGTGGAAAATGCCAATATGAAGAATATCCGCAGAAAATTAAGCAGGTGCTAAAGGTACACTAGTCCATTTAATTTTTGTTTTTGATTTTCCATTACAGAAAAACAAACATATTCAATTATCCAGAGTTTTGAGGGAAACGTTGAAAATCTTCAAATTTTGTGACGTTGCAAATCTGTCACATTAAGTATTCATTATCAGATACTGGGCCAAGTTACCTTGATTTTGCATATAGGAACATGTATTTTTCTTTTTATGAGAAAAATGAAATCAAATTGTTTGAATGCTGCTCTTTATAGTGTCTAAACTTTGCGTTCAATTATGAATTTATTTTTGGGGCTTTGAAAGCTTATGTGCTTCTCTGGTGACCCCAGTGTGTCCACTCTTTTTTAAAAAACAGAGAAAGGGGTTGAAACACTTCTCCCATTTTAATATATCTATTAGAAGTTTACCCGTTCTTGTATTTTTTTATTTGCATTATCTGGTCTGCTGCATGTTCTTTTTCCTATTTCAGTATATACGGTGTAATTGAAAGTTCAATTTTTTTTTTTAAATCTTGCAATTCTGTAAGATCAATGTTTCAGAATCATCATTCTATGTGGGAAATTTAAATTGCTGTTTGTTAAATTATCACATTTTTTTTTTTATTTCTTTTGTTCAGTAGCAGTCCAATTTTGAAGGATATCAGTACTGAAACAGTCTGATATTACGATTAATATCAGACTGCTCACTAATATCGGACTGCCACAGGTAAACTTTTAGACTGCAAGAACAAAGGAATGACATCACAGCAATGTTTTAATAATAAGATAAAGATTCAAAATAAATGTGTATTTTATAAGGCATTGTATGAAAAGGGGCTCCATGTAGTACACGATTTATTTGATACAGAAGGCAATTTTATTAGTTATAATAGTATCACAAATGATTATTTTAATTAAGTTGCCATTCACTACTTACGAGGGACTAAAGCAAGCAGTTTTATATTCATTGCCAAATGTCAAACAATTGTCAAAAACTAATTATGGTAAACCATACCAACCTGAATTTTTAAAAATACTTTGTAAGAGTAAAAAAGGATCCACAAATATTTAATTATGATCACTTAATGTCTAAAAAACAGCACAGGCCTATTTGTGAAAACAAATGGGCTCTTAATTTAAAGTTGGAATCTGATTTTGAGTGTAAGCATATTTATACAAACTTAAAATACTTAACTAAAGATTCAGCACTGATATGGTTCAATTATAGAATTAATCATAGAATTTTAGGTACAAATAAATACTTACACTAGTCTTGTATAAAATTAAAGATTCTCCACTTTGCTCATTATGTGAACAAGAACCATGCAGAAACAATTTTAAAAAAACATTTATTTTTTTACTGTCCACAGGTTTCTGTGGTTTGGCTGGCATTGTCAGATTGGATTTTTCAAAAGTCTGCTAAAAGAATTGAATTTGATGTAAAGACTGTTATTTTTGGTAGTGTTGATAAAGATCATGTATCTATAAACTTGATTATTCTGTTAGTGAAGAAATACTTATTTCAGCAATTCTTGTATTGTTTTCAAAGATATTTTCAAGAAGTTTTATATAATTATTATACTTTAGAAGAAAAACTGTCAGAAAACTCTTTTTATAAAAAAAGATGGTCCAATTGGAAATGTCTATTTTATTTGTCAAATTGAAATGACTTCTTGACTTATTATTGTTGATATACTTATTTTCTTCTTTTCCAACATGTATGAAAGGATGTGTGAAAGGTTCTGTATATTTGTGTGTTTGTTATGAAAATAAATAAATAAAAAAAAAATTAGAACTGTCCAAATGGGACAAAATACCCCCCGCTGAGTTATTTCAGAAGTAAGTTTTTCCATTCAGGGCTCTCACACCACTTTTTGGGACTGGGGCCAGGGCCGTTGAAATTGGGAAAATTATCGTCATAATTTTGGGAAAAGTTGGATAACAAACATTCATGAAAAAAAACATAGGTAATCAGAGATTACAGAGCTCACCTCAACGAATGTTGTCTTTAAGTGAGGCAAAGTCACACAATTCACCAAAAAAGTATACATCCCAAAAAGAAATTATTTATGCAATTTTGATCTGATACTTTGGAAAAGAGCTATATAAAAACTTCAAGCTAAATCTTTTTCATGAAAATGTAATTAAAATCCAGCCTCTGAAGCAAATTTGAAAGTTTTCATCCCTTCATGCATTATTTGTGCAAGTTTGGTTTATACAATGTTATATAAGCCTTATGGTTTTCGGTAATAGACCTACACCCATAACTTTTACTTGGTCTATTATCTGAAAAATGTATGTCTAATTCAGCATCTGAAGCAAGTCCATTAGTGTGCATCCTAAGATGTATCGTACATGCAAGTTTTCTCATTATAGGGCTCATAGTTACTTGGAAATGAAACCTGCACCAAAAACTTTAACCTGTTCACTCATTGACACTCAACCGTAAAATGTAGGTCAGATTCAGCATCCAAAATAAGTCTGGTAGTATGCATCCTTAGATGTACCATCCATGCAAGTTTGGTCATAATGGGGCTCGAAGTATCTTGGAAATGAAAACTGCACCTAAAACTTTAACCTGTACACTTAACTGGAAAATGTAGGTCAGATTCAGCATCCGAAGCAAGCCTGGAAGTATGCATCTTAAAATGTATCAAACCTGCAAGTTTGGTCATTATAGTCAGATAGTGATCTTGGAAATGAGACCTGCACCAAAAACTTTAACCTGTTCATTCAACTCGAAAATGTAGGTCAGATTCAGCATCCAAAGCAAGCCTGGTAGGATGCATCCTTAGATGTATCATCCATGCAAGTTGGGTCATTACTCATTATAGTGCTCATTGTTACTTGGAAATGAGAACCGCACCAAAAACTTTAACCTGATCAAACAACCAGAAAATGTACGTCAGATTCAGCATCCGAAGCAAGCCCGGTAGTGTGCATTCTTAGATGTATCATCCGTGCAAGTTTGGTCAACATAAGACTTATAGTTACTTGGAAATGAGACCTACACCAAAAACATTAACCTGTTCACTCAACTGGAAAATGTAGGTCAGATTCAGCATCCGAATCATACCCGGTAGTGTACATCCTTAGATGTATCATCCATGCAAGTTTGATCAACATAGGGCTTATAGTTGCTTGGAAATGACACCCAAACCAAAAACTGCACCAAAAATGTTTACCTGCTCCAAAAACCTTAACCTGGTCATTCCTTTGCTGAAATTGCAGCATCTGAAACTTTGATTGGTACAAAGAAACACACTAGAACCATCTTCCATGCATGTCTAATCAATATAGGACATAGAAGAACTTTAAAAGAAAACTGCTCCAAAAAACTTAACCTGGGACGCCAACACCGACGCCAACGGGGACGCAGAGGGCATTACATATGCTCCCCCAACTTCGTTGAGGTGAGCTAATCACATTTTTCTTTTCTAGCATTTTTTCATTAATTTAACTCAGATTTTAAATAAACAGTTAAGCAGAACAAACATGGGTACGTAGGCTATAAATTAATGAAAGTACATTAGCTTTGTCATAACCATCTTTGAGTGTTAATATTATGGTTATCTGTCTTTCTGAGTGACAGTCGCTGTCACATAGTCCCAAATTTCCTTGATCACATGGGCAACTTTAGTTTGCTTACTGATACACCGCAAGACTGAACATGCGGAAGCATGCATGGGTATGTTTCTAGGTGCAATGTACTAATGTTTAAAGAAATGTCTATTTTTAAAACCAAAATGATGTTTACTGTCAAAACTACATAACAAGATACTATGCATTCATCATGTTCATAGTTGGTAAACATTTTGGTGAAAATAATAACCTGGTTCCCCAAAACCAGTTTAGGAATGCATTTGGCACGAACTTATAAAACAGTCGTACAGTTTCACTTTCATTTGCAAGTGTGTTTTGTTTGTTTTTTTTCTGCGATTAAGTTTCATGGACTTTTATTTTTTAATTAATATTTTGCTATGGGAATTGGGAAATTTACACCTTTCTTATGGGAAAAAAGTACCTTTTTTGCATTGGGAACGGGGCCGAATATCGGCCCCAGATTTAGAGAATCAAGAGCCCTGTCCATAATAAAGATATGTATAGAACATGAATTATGAAATTTTTCTTCCAGTGACCTTGAAGTTCTACAAATGACCTCGGGTCAAGGTCATTACACACCCTTGGGTCATGGGCAATCTTTGTGTGAAATGACAACCTACCAAATAAGTTTATCCATTAGAAAGATATCAACCAGACACGAATTAGGAATTTTTTCTTCCAGTCACCTTGAACTTCCCCAAATGACCTTGGGTCAAGGTCATGACACAGCCTTGGGTCATGGGCAATCTTTGTGTGAAATGACAACCTACCAAGTTTATCCATAATAAAGATATGGACCAGACATGTCAAATTATGAAATTTTTCTTCCAGTGACCTTGAAAATCCCTAAATGACCTTGGGTCACTGTCAGGAAACACCCTTGGGTTATGCGCAATCTTTGTGTGAAATGAGAACCTACCAAGTTCATCCATAAGAAAGATATGGACCGGACAGGAATTATGAAATTTTTCTTCTAGTGACCTTGAACTTCCCCAAATGACCTTGGGTCAAGGTCATGACACACCCTTAGGTCTTTATCTTTATGTGGAGTAGTAGATTCTAATGTCCCTCTGTAAGATTGCACAGACAGACAGACGGATGGACAGACAGCTCGACAGACAGACGGACAAGGTGATTCCTATATACCCCCCCCCCCCAAACTTCGTTTGCGGGCGGTATAAAAAAAGAATGTCTGAGTTAGAAAATTCCTCTGAACAATTATTTACATTGTTTATATGACTTCAGTTATTAGGCTCTTTGTGTGTTCAAATGAAAACAACGTATTGACTATGATCTATGCAGTATGAGACGTGGAGGGGGCACATTAGCAATATGATATGGGTAGACAGCATAATACAATGTATTGATTGATACAGTATTCTTCTCGACCAATGAAATCTCAGGATTTTTATCAGAGGCAGAATAACGAGATATACTTACAATTGTATGCCTCAGTGGATTGATATATAACAGGACAGGGCCTGGGAAACATTTTACAGTCGACCCTACTCTCCTGGATCAGATTTCCTAGAATGCTATACTCTGTACACCTCCCTAAATTTAAGATACATACATGCATAGTATTACATGTTATGTAAAATATCAAATTTATCCAATCTGAATACTGTACAGGGGATTAATTTCACAGGTTGTAATTTTCACATTTTTCTATTCTATGACACTGTCACGGTTTCTTGAATTTGCGGAATTGCTATATAAGAAAAGTTTCATCCCTTATCTTTACATATTGAAAACTTATTCACTGTTTCTTGAACTCACGGATTCATCAACACCGTGAATATAGCAAATATTAACACCGCTAGTTATTTTCCCCCTATACAGTATTGTGTATTCTGAAATCTTGCTCAAATAAAACAATAATTGATTTCTCCAAAGTAACGGCATCAGTTAGAAAATTAAAATCTACTGTTTCTTAAACAGGTCTGGACGATTTCTAAATATGGAAGTCAAGAACAATAACCGAAAGTTGCTATAAATGTACATCAAGTACACGTAATTATTTTTCTGTCCAATCAGACAACAGCATTTTTACACACCCCAAAACATATTTTAAAAGAACAAAAAGATAACACGTGCTTTTGTTTTTTTTCCTCAAAAAGATTTTTTTAACATAAAATCTGTAGAAGTAAGATGAAAACTTTTGAAGAATAAGGTATTTCCCACATTTTTACCGTGAACAACCTTGATATTTTTATCTCGGTAAAGAAAAAAATAATGTACGATAGAATGTAATCATTTACAGAGGTATATAGATCGCACCAGCAAGTTTTTATCAAGTTCAATTATAACATTTACCAGAATATATTATATGATGGTAAATATAATTTTGCTTAGCCGTCCGATTTTCATCGATAATGCTTAAATTCCATGTGTATAGATCAACTCACACAAGTGTTTATCGTATGGAGTAGACACATATATTGTGTTGCATTATCACGGGTTTCATGAGCGCCGAATACTTAGCTATGCAGACTTTAAATGGGCATAAGGAAAGTCGTTTAACGTGGAGAGAAGAGAATCCTGTAATTATAAATGAATGCGTTTTATCCCAATATCTTACCTCGCATATCAGAAACTGCATGGACTACTAGTATTCTGTAATAAACACTTAAAAATAATAAAGACTGTTATCTTTTCGATAAGATTTTTATGTCAGGCTCTAAAAACTGAAAATTTACCGTATTTATATCAATTTTTTAACGTAATTAAACTTTTGGGATTGCTAACTCCTAGAGACAGATTTTTTTTTATCCCACTTAAAACGTATTCCAAGCTTTCAAGTCGTGTTTGTTCACGGTAGAATTGTCATAAATATAATATTATTCCCAAATGCGCATTAAATTTACAAAAAGTTTGTTCTAAAAAAATCTTTTGAGCAAAAAACGTAAAAGCCACGTGTTTTATTTATTCTCTCATGGGTTTGTCTAAATGCTGTTATCTGATTGGTCAGAAGGATTAGTGCCTTGTTTATTCTGTGTATTATTAGCAATTCACGGTTATCGTTCTTGACTTCCTTATTTAGAAATCGTCCAGACCTGTTAAATGACCTGTATAACATCATGAACATGGTATAATATATGTGAACTGAACATGATTTCCTTTTCAACAGTGCACAGTGCATGAATAAAGTTTTAAGCAATATGGGCTAAATTGGTTTCTTATTCAGTCAACATTTCCAGTCATATCATATACATGTAACTGACTCTCAAGTTCTCAACCACGAAAAACAAGAGATGTTTGTTAAACACTTTTACCCCACCTCTGTTGATTTTTCCGTGAAATTCTGGCTTACAATTGGTTGAAGTCTGTCACGTGAAGGCGGTGGATTACTTATACACGGTCAGTTGTAAATCCATACCCGGTCAGTAAATCTATACCCGGTCGATGTATTACGTCACAAACACTTAACTTGACGTCATAATATAGGCACAGTATAAGTGTGATGAAGGATTTAGCAGAGAAAACCATTTATAAACTTACAGATAAAACGTAAATGTTACATCGGTGGGGTAAATTCGTTACATACATAGTCTTTTAGTTGATAACTGGTTAGTAAATTTCATACCTGACTCGGCTCCGCCTCGCCAGGTATGAAATTTACTAACCAGGTATTATCCCATACCCTGTCACTAAAAGACTATGTAACTAATAATGCCCCCCTCCCCCCCGAAATTGGAACTTTTCTTAGTCCAAAAGGGCATAACTTTGTCAAAAATGGTGCGATTGTACGCGAAACAGAAGTTAACCTATATATATATATTCATCTAATAATTCTTTATACTAAGTAAATTTCATTTCAGGTATTTGCAACCGCTGTGAAGAAAATGAATGGAAACTGCAAATAATTGGATTTTTTCCTAGTCCAAGGGGCATAACTCTGTAAAAAAAAAATGGCCCAAACTTAACCTAAACAGAACTTGACCTAACTATTCATCTGATAATTCTTTATGCTAGATTTCTTTTCAGCATTTGCAACCTTTGTCAAGAAAATGAACAGAAACTGCAAATAATTTGAATTTTTATCAGCCCAAGGGGCAGAACTCTGTGAAAAATGATGCAATCGTACTCAAAACAGAACTTGACTTAGATATTAATCTGATATACCTGTTACCAAATTTCCTTTCAATATGTGCAACAGTTGTAAAGAAGATGAATGGAAACTAAGTGAACCGACAGACCTACCGACAGACAGACAGCAACAAAGCAATATGCCCTCCCTTCTTCAAAGTGGGGCATAAAAATATAAAATGTTTCAATCAATAATGTTGATGACACAGAAATTGGAATAAAACTATTTAAGGTTGCTGGAATAGACATTAACTTGCCCTTACAAAGATTTACTTTAGTTGCCAGGGCAACCAGACAACCATTTGGTGCTTATTCATTTTCAAAACAATGAAATATTTTGCAGTACAAACCTAGAAGGATTCTCCTTCCATAAGCACACACTTCAAGAGTTTCATTGAGAAAGAAGTTCAATACACAATGATATACAAATCTGTCAGGTTCTAGACACAATCTGGCAAGGGATGAACAATTTTTTCTTTTGGCTGCTTCCATCCACTCTGAATTATTTTCTGGACATTTGTTGACTCTGGACACAGTCTGTCTTGAGGCTTCACAGGAGTCGGCAGCATTCACACAAGAATGATCAGATGAATGTTTAAACTGGATAATTAAAAGAAGATAGTCAGAGTAGATTGATAAACTTTGGCCATTTACAGCTTATTTTCAAGAGATGGTTCATTGCTAATGCAATTTATATGTCACTAAAGTCAGACAACACTTTCACTAATTTTGGCAAATGTTTTATAAATCATTCAGTAATAAATATGTTATGTGAAAAAAATCTCGAAACAACAGCCAACTGCTTACTGCCAACAGAGTGTCAGCTGCTTACTGCCATACATATTTGAATAAATTCTCATATTTTCGTTGATATTTATTTGAATTGTCAAAAAAAAAAATAAATAAAAAAACAAGAGGCCCAAGGGCCTTGAATCGCTCTTCTGATAAATTGTACAACCTATCAATTGTATTTGATGCCTCTAACCCTAAGTATCCTATTAAAGACCGAAGTTGCATCACCTGACAAAGTTTGATGATTCTTAGCCAATAAGAACTACTTTTTGGTCTACATTCTTGGAAATCACAAAATGCATCAAGTGACAAAGTTTGATAATTCTAAGCCAATAAATACCTGAGATATTCAAATGTAGGTCACTGTGACCTACTCTTTGGTCAACATTCTCAGAAAAACCAAGATGCATTAACTGACAAAGTATGGTGATTCTTAACCAATAAGTACCAAAGATACTTAAATATAGCCATAAAATGTCGAAAGTAGATCAATGTGACCTACATTTTGGTTGACATTTTTTAGAGTCCCAAAATGCATCTGCTGACCAAGTTTGATAATTCTAAGCCAATAAATACCTGAGATATTTAAAAGTAGGTCACCATGACCTATTTTTAGGTCGACATTCTCCGAAAATCCAAGATGCATCAACTGACAAAGTATGATGATTCAAAATCGATAAGTACTAGAGATACATAAATATAGCCATAAAATGTCAAAAAGTAGGTCACCGTGACCTACTTTTGGGTCGACATTCTCTGAAAACCCAAGATGCATCAACTCACAAAGTTTGATGATTCTAAGCCAATAAGTACCGGAGAATACTTAAATATAGCCATAAAATGTCGAAAGTAGGTCATCGTGACCTACATTTTGATTTATATTTTTTAGAGTCCCAAGATGCATCTGCTGACCAAGTTTGATAATTGTAAGCCAATAAATACCCGAGATATTCAAAAGTAGATCACCATGACCTATTTTTAGGTCGACATTCTCCGAAAATCCATGATGCATCAACTGACAAAGTATGATGATTCTAAATCGATAAGTACTAGAGATACATCAATATAGCCATAAAATGTCCAAAAGTAGGTCACCGTGACCTACTTTTTGGTCGACATTCTCTGAAAACCCAAGATGCATCAACTCACAAAGTTTGATGATTCTAAGCCAATAAGTACCGGAGAATACTTAAATATAGCCATAAAATGTCGAAAGTATAATGTCATCGTGACCTACATTTTGATTTATATTTTTAGAGTCCCAAGATGCATCTGCTGACCAAGTTTGATAATTGTAAGCCAAATAATACCTGAGATATTCAATAGTAGGTCACCATGACCTATTTTTTGTTGAAATTCTCCGAAAACCAAAGATGCATCAAATGACAAAGTATGATGATTCTAAGCCAATAAGCACTAGAGATACTTAAACATAGCCATAAAATGTCAAAAGAAGGTCACCGTGACCTACTTTTTGGTTGACATTCACTGAAAACCCAAGATGCATCAACTGACAAAGTTTGATGATTCTAAGCCAGTAAGTACCGGAGATACTTAAATATAGCCATCAAATGTCGAAAGTAGGTCACTGTGACCTAATTTTTGGTCGTCACTATCCGAAAACCAAAGATGCATCAACTCACAAAGGTTGATGATTCTAAGCCAATAAATACTTAAGATACTTAAATATAGCCATAAAATCGAAAGTAGGTCACCGTGACCTACATTTTGGTTGACATTTTTCAGAGTCCCAAGATGCATCTCCTGACCAAGTTTGATGATCATAGGTTTGAAGGTAATCAAAATATGCCTTTTCAACAATTTGAAAACAAATTCCTGCAAAATTCTAAAAGTAGGTCACAATGATGCATCAACTTACAAGATTTGATGATTCTAACCCTTTCAGTGCCTGAAATAATGGGATTAAATGTTTTGAAAAGGATAAGTCATAAAGTTCAAAAAGTAGGTCAGGGTGACCTACTTTTAAGTTGACGTTGTTCAAGGACCCAAGATGCATCAACTGACTAAGTTTGATGATCATAAGCCTTAAAGTATCCAAAATATGCCTTTAAATCAATTTGAGAACAAATGCCCGGAAAATTCAATTTTCATCATTATTCTCTCTTCAAAGGTTTTGTTGTCTCTGGGGGGCTTCTTTAAAGATTAAAAGCAGAAAATAGTCATTTTATTACCTATTTCGAATAGGAAAACTAATAAAAAAAATAAACAATGTACTTTATCAACCGCTTATGTTTAATATTACATAAGATAAAACATATTGGTCATTTTATTCAATTTAATTTTACCAGGGTGACCCCCTTGGAAAAAATGTCCTGGATCCGTGCCTTTTTTGTGAAAATTCATATAAATTTCAATACAAATATAAAATTTAATCAAAAATGTGTTGCAGTTGGCAGTAAGCAGCTGACAGTTGGCAGTAAGCAGTCAGCAGTTGACAGTAAGCAGTTGGCTGTCGTATATGGCATTCCATATAGGCATTCCATTAAAGCCTGG
>PRKT01000740.1:121180-134241 GCA_003671525.1 Saccostrea glomerata
CCCCCCCCCCCCCCCCTACTTCCAATTTACTTCCAACTGCACCAATCCATTGAGTTTTTTTTGGGGGGGGGAGTAAAATGCAAGTATATCTTGAGTTACAGTTCAAGTCTGCATGCATGTAATGATGTATTTATCTCATATCTTATTTTAATTAATAATTACTGCAGTATATGATTTGAACTTATGTATACATAAGTTTGAATTTTGTTCCACCTCAATTTTCTTTTTTCAGACATTCAGCTAGACGGACGGACAGACAGAACAAAAAGAATTACAGGGGCATAAAAAAAAATTAATGACCAGAGGCCGTGTTTTACTATGGTACTCATTTTACCCACATTCAAAAAAAAGTAAACACTGGGACCACGTGGATCCCTCATACATCATTACATGTAATCAGAGACATATAAAAATGGTTTTATATGTCTCTGATGTAATTTCAATAAAACAGATTTTTCATGCCAATGCAATGCATATATGCAACGAAAATCTCTATGCATTTATGTGCAATTCTTTCAAAATGTTCCAAATATTTACCAAAGTTTGAAAGTCGTTACCCGCTCTAGGCCCATAAGTCTGTAATTAGCCCGCGCGCGGCAAACACTGAATCAAGGACAGAGAACCAGTTCAATCGTAACTACTCGGCCATTTCCGTGAACGATAAATAATTTCTCTTTCGGAAAATGGCCGAGTAGTTACGAATGAGAACCAGTTCTTTTGAAAAACGCCAGAGTGTGATTATCGTTATTATTATTTTAAAAATACTGTGCTTAGACACAAATTTTTGCCTACTTTTTTGTATTTATTAATTTTTCTTTGGAGTCAACTTTATTTTTTTTAGTCTGTATCACCCAGACGTTTCCCATCACCTTTGTGGAGGTATACGCAAACGTCTGGATGATACAGGCATAGTTTTTCACAGTTTTAAGTCACGTGGTACATTATTTCGTGCGTTCAGTATCATGAGTATAGGAAAGTTAATTTTGTGCTTGCTTTCGTTTAAAAAAAATATGTTTTTATTATTTTTTGTAAATCAAACATCAGATATAGGATAAAATCCATTAATGATTATGTATTTCTAGCCGTAATGTTCCGTATTCAGTATTATGGTAAATGTAGCAATCTAACAACGGCCAAAGTAGCCTGGTTCCCTGTCCCTGTTTTGCGTCGAATACTCCGCGTCACTAGACTAGTGACTAGGTAAGAATGGCAATTTTTTTTTCACTTTTTTTGGGTAACAATGGTCATGATAACTAGATGACATATCACAAAAAGGTTTGGGCTGATTTATCTGACAATCATTTTCAACTTCAAGGGAAATTTATTTATAAATTTTTCCCCAAGATCGTTTTGAGGAGGTTTTACATTTTTTAACATGTTTAAGGCTGAGATTTAACAATAACATGTTTAAACTAAATTACTACCAGTAGTTATTCTACTTAATATGCATTACTTGCATTTTGTGGCCAAACACAGAAATGGTGCAAAATGAGAGAACCAAATTTTCTTTATACACTAAGCTGTGTTTAAGCTGAATTAACCCGACTCATTAATAGGCATACACCATTTTCAATATCATTATCTATGATACATCTTCACTAGGGTATACTCTCTGTGTTTGTTTGTATACTGCACTGACATACATGTAAGTTAAGTATAAATACAACTACAAATATGACCAATGCAATTTGGTATCTAACAGGTCCTGGAAAATCACTATATTTAGCTATAAAATATAGCTATATTTAGCTATTTTGGAATAAGTTTCTGTTTTATGAAAAGCTGACAAAAAGTCGCATAATGAGTCAGTATTTGATTTAGTTTTCAACTTTGAAATGGACTGAAAACAATTCACCAAAAACCCACTTATAAAAATGTTTCTCCTTTTGTGCAATTGCAATCAAAGATCTAAAAGTTTTGGGGCTATGTGTAACAGTTAATCTGTGAGCAAGCAACTACTTTAACAAAGAAAAGCAGTTTTGGTCAACAAGATAATTGATTGGTAATAATTGAGCACAATGCACGGCAATCACACTTAGCCATGCCTCACCGCACTTCCAGCTATCCAAACAATAGAGACTGATGCATTTTTTGGTTAAAAAGTGTTTATAAGAGGCAATGTTTTTACTATCTATGCCCTAGGTTGTTTTTATCAATCCTTTTAAAAAATATATCAGCCATAATTTACATGCGATTTTTTGTAAGCTTTTCATAAAACAGAAACTTAATAAATTGTGATTTTCCTGGACCTGTCTAATGTCCTGTTCACATGACGAGTTTAATTCATAGTAAATTAATGCGAAGTAAACTAATGCGAATCAAATTGATGCAAATTAAATTGCATTCAAAGCCACAGCTAATGCTAAGTAAACTAATACAAATTAAAATTTTACTGCGACAGTCATGCATCAGCAGACGCATAGCTGCATACACACAATGGCAAGTGCGTACACATCATTTTCCAAAAAAAAGAAAGAAAGAGGGATAAAAGAAAAGAAGGAAGAAAGGAAAGAGAGAAATTTATTCGGGGAAAAACAGGCACTACGCGTGTTTCAAATTATTTTGCATCTTATTGTTTCGATTCAAATTTTTTTCAGCATCTCTGTTTGAATGCTAATTCAAAGTAATTTAATGTGAGAATTTAATTCGAATTAAACTTATTTGAATTAACAATGATTAAATTCTCTGTTTGAATGCTAAGCAAAGTTAATTAGCAGTTACTTAACATTTAATTCAAATTAACCTCTATATGTAAACAGGGTATAGTGACTTACTTTCCTGCATTGGAAGAAGTACACTATTATTTTTTATGGCTACTGAGTATTGTATCTTGTATAGCAAATGTAAAAAGCAATAAATCTACAGGTAGTCAAAGAAATAATATGCAAGCTTGCATCCTTAGTTAGTGTAGATTCAAGTTAGTTTAAATCATACTTTCTCTCATTTAAGGATGTGTTGGGACCACTTTTGGGTTTAAACTTTTCAAGTTTTTAAATAAACTGATTTCTGCTTTTTTTCCAAACTACAGTGCTCACTGCTCAGGTGAGCGATGTGGCCTCCTATGTCTTGCAGACCTGTATCAATTTTATTCAAGCATTTTAATTTAAAAATGTTTTTGGGTTGATTTTTAAAACCAAATTGTTTGTCAAATTTTGCCCAAAAAGTTATGCCATGATATTTTGTTTCAGCCTAAAGCTCCAGTCCAATTCAAGATTGAATGCATCACCATTATCACAGTCTCAGTGCACATCGCCTTTGTTTATAATATCACACAGTCTGAGGACTCTACACGTGTGTAAACATCACCTTTATGTATTTTATAATAATATTTGATTACAAATATTTGTTTTCTGGTGGAAAATTGTAAGATTAAAGCAAAATTTTACATGAGTGAACAGAGGAATGGTGATTAAAGATTTGTGTTTCTATTTCAGGTCAGATGCTGACTTGGTGCTGAAGATCTTTTCATGCTGGAGTTTGTAAGTTTAGTTAGGAAGGGGCTAGAAGGAAATTATGAAATTATCCATAGTTATTCAGATCTTACTGTAAATCACTTTTTATTTGGGCAAACCTTATTTTCGCTTAATTATGCAAGACAGTGTGCTTGCGTAAATAAGTTATACTCATGTAGTGATGTACAATCTGTCATGCCAGAGATATGTTGATTGATAAGAGAGAACTGGCTCTTTTTTCTTGGAGAAATAATTCAAAAGAGGCACACTGCCTGTCTAACCATTAAACAATATCAATTGTATAGTTAAAGCACTCTCCAAACTCAAGTTATCACTGGCTTGTAAGAATAATCAGATTTCTTAAAATTACAACTGCTTTGTTTTTGTTTTTTGTTGATGATTTATTTTGAAGAAAAATATCTTTGCGTAATATGAACTCGAAAATTTGCTAAAAAATTACAGTAAAAATTTCCAAATTTACTGTATTTGTTGGTCAATATTTTTCAAATTTTTGGGCTTGATTTCTATAATGCCTCATCATGATTATTCATTTGCAGGTTTGTGATTCCTTGAAGCAAAACTTTGCATAGAATTCTTTGATCACAGAAAGAAAAAGACTAGCAACATGGATCAGTTTCTAACAGGTATAAGATTAAATATTAACACCCCCACCCTGAAGTCTTCTTGCTAGCTCTCCAGAGCCCAGTTGTTAAAAGGATGGCTATACATTAATACCAAGTTAAATACAGGGAGATCCAAACCCTCCTTGGAACAACTAGCCCTGGAGACCTGGCAGTTAAAGATTGATGCATATGGTTTATAGGTCAGCCATGTGAGTTGCTATTTGATTTCATCTAAACTTATTTGAACCCTTTTTAGCTCACCTGAGCTGAAGGCTCAAGTGAGCTTTTCTGATCAAAATTTGTCCGTCGTCGTTGTTCTCGTAAACTTTTCACATTTTCATCTTCTTCTCAAGAACCACTGGGTCAATTTCAACAAACTTGGCACAAAGTATCCTTGGGTGAAGGGGATTCAAGTTTGTTCAAATGAAGGGCCACGCCCATTTCCAAAGGGAGATAATCATGAATTTGTTAAAAATAAATGGCATTTTTTAAAAATCCCTTCTCCAGAATCGCTGGGCCAGTAAAGATGAAACTCATTTGGAATCATCCTCAGGTAGTGTAGATTCAAATTTGTTCAAATCATGACCCCTGGGGCAAGGGTGGGGCCAAAATGGCCGACCCTAGTTTTACATAGGAATATATAGGAAAATTTTTAAAAAATCTTCTTCTCCAGTACCACTGGGTAAGGAAAGATGAAACTCATGTGGAATCATCCTCAGGTAGAGCAGATTCAAGTTTTTTTCAAATCATGACCCCTGGGGCAAAGGTGGGGCCAAAATGGCCGACCCAAGTTTTACATAGGAATATATAGGAAAAATCTTTAAAATCTTCTTCTCCAGAACCACTGGACCAGGAAAGATGAAACTCATGTGGAATCATCCTCAGGTAGCGTAGATTCAAGTTTGTTCAAATCATGACCCCTGGGGCAAGGGTGGGGCCAAAATGGCCGACCCTAGTTTTACATAGGAATATGTAAGAAAAATCTTTAAAAATCTTCTTCTCAAGAACCACTAGGACAGGAAAGATGAAACTCATATGGAATCATCCTCAGGTAGTGTAGATTCAAGTTTGTTCAAATCATGACCCCTGGGACAAGGGTGGGGCCAAAATGGCAGACCCTAGTTTTACATAGGAATATATAGGAAACATCTTTAAAAATCTTCTTATCCAGAACCACTGGACCAGGAAAGATGAAACTCATGTGGAATCATCCTCAAGTAGTACAGATTTAAGTTTGTTTAAATCATGACCCCCGGGGCTAGGGTGGGGCCAAAATGGCCGACCCAAGTTTTACATAGAGGAGGGGGGGGGGTGGAGTAAATTCAAGCCTGATGTGCTCAGGTGAGCGCTGTGGCCCCTGGGCCTCTTGTTAAATGCACAAATTGAAGCTTTCCCCAAATCTCTTTGTATTTTGAGGTGGGTATGTTTAATACTGCCATTATTTCCTCTATAGAGTTATATACTGTATGTGTACATAAAATATTGGGCTTCAAATATTAGCAGCTTTGGCGCAGACAAATTTGCTAATCAATACACGAATACCACTAAGAATTCGTTTATAAATAGAATATATGGCACGTCAACATGTGTAGCAATAATTCATGATTACGCGAACAACTCCATATCTATTGATTGCGCTATATTTTGATTATGTACACGTAAACTAGGGCTGTCACGGGTACCCGAAATGACCCGGAACCGCGGAACAATTACTTCGGGACGGGTACGGTTCCGTTTTTCCGGAATTCGGTTCGGGTCCGATATGTGTAATAGAGAAGATTTTACTATAAAAATGGCATCAAAAACGAGAGATTTGTTAGTACATTGTCATGAAAAGGCAGGATTTCAGATTGGCGTCGGCCATTTGCCAATAAAATTTCAAAATGGCAGGAAAAAAATAAATTTACCTGCCATTTTGGCCTATAAGTTTGACACTGAACAGACAGAATGGCCGATTATCTTCTGTATGTAAGGGCCAGTCGTATAATTTTTCCCCCTTCAGATCCGATTGCTTTTCTCTACTTTCTGCAACTGCCGATTCAATCAGCCAATGACATTTTGGTATAAATAGATCTTGACAAAATACTCTATAATTTTATTTCCAAACCCAACTGCAAGGAGCATAAGAGTAGTGATGAATGTTTAAAACATCGAAGGAACCCATGCCATGTTGTTTTTTTACCGCCATGATTGAATATGGGGTCGGACTAATAGCAGGAAACGGACAATGTTGCAAAGTTTTACTAAGGGAAAAAATTATTCTATGTAATCTTTAAACGTGATTATACATTGAATATCATTAGAGATACAAGTCTAATTTTTGGATTACTATTTTTAAAAATTATATTCCCAAGAAATAAATATATGTACAAGTAATAAAAGGTGGGACTAATATAAGGTAAATACCCATTGAATGGAATTAAAAAAAACTATTCCCATTCTGTTTCAATATATTAATTTTGTTTAAAAGAAAGCAAAATAATATTTCCACCTTATTAAAAGGAAAATTAATATTCATATTTGAATATTTTATGTAATAAAATGACTATTTTGTAAAAGTCGGACAGAAATCTGAGCTTGTTTAACTTTTCTATTGGCCTATAATTTTAGGAAGTTTAGGACAGAATGGCCTATAACTTTTCTGGTAAATATGCCAGATGTCCTATAGTTACATAAAAATTATTTCAATCTGAAACCCTGAAAGGTGATTTAAATAATTTGGTACAATTGTTGTCTAGTCAGGAGGCTACTTTAAACTAGTTATAATGTTGCAATTTCTAAGATTAAATGTGGAAATAATACAAATCATGAGCTTTTCTTCCATTACCTACCCGACCCGAGAAACCAGAAACCGAACCTAAAAAAATCAGAACCGACCCGACCCGAAAAATTTTGGAACCGTGACAGCCCTAACGTAAACATGGTAAAATATTAAGTAGGGATGTCACTGAATATATGACCATTTGACTATAAGTCGAATGGACTGACGATCAAGTATGAAACAATATTTGAGTATTTAATCAATGCAAAAGAGTAAATACTATTAGATACATGTAAGTGAAATCAAGATGAAATTTTCATTTCTAAATTGAGATTCCATCTTTCCTCACACAATCGATAAGATGAATAAATGCATCTTAGCAAGGGGGAAATCTAACGGTTTTTCAGGTGAGCATTGTGGTTCATGGGCCTCTTGTTAACTGTAAATCACTTTTTATTCGCAAGAACTTTATTTTCGCGTAATAACGCGAGACGATATGCTCGCGAAAATTTCATTCTCGCGTTTAATAGAATTTCTTAAAATTATATAGAGCAATGACCACAATTCGTGAAAATTTTGTCTCGCTAATAAAGAGTCAATGGCCATCTCGCGAAAATAAGGTGTCGCGAAAATTAAGTGATCTACAGTATATTTGAAATTTTACATATATAATTAAACAGTGTCAATTAAATGGTAAATAAGTTTAAAACAAGTGCTAAATTTTAAAAACACTGGATTGTACTGACAGCAAAGAAACACAGACTCGATATAAACAGATACTCCGGCCTGCTCTAAACAACTTTTAATTAAGGATGAATTCTTCTGATCAATTTACCCCAAGTGGGTCTTCGTACTTAGACATGTCGTAAAATTTAAACTGATAACAATTTACAAACAAGTTTTTATGATTTATATATTTATTAACTATATTTATTTTCAAATAAAAAAATCTTTCTATGTTGTATTAATGACCAACACGTGTGCAAAATTACGATATTTACAACATAGGCTTATAAGAAAGTCGACACGCGAAATCGACATGATCGAGAGCTGGGAAGACTCAAGAAGCAGGGATCGCTCGTTTCAAAGCGACAGGAATGCCGAATGGCACTCCATGAAAAGAGCCAACCGACAGAAATATTAAAACATTAAAAAAAATGTTGAGATCGCAATTAAGCCTAGAGGAACATTCTCGAAATCGGTACCCAAACATGCCAGCTAAGAGCGCCGGTGTGTGTTGCAGTAGCAGTGGAAAAGCGAAAATGTAGGTTTACAATGCTTTCAAACTTATTGAAAATAGAAATGTTTATGTGTTATAGATACAAAGGTTTCAAAATACATAGTATACTGTCACATCGCAAACTCAAACATAGCATTAACTTGTTACATGTACGTAACATTTGGCCTAAGGTCTCCAGAGGCGTGCAGACGGCAACATTCGTATTATCATTTTTATTGCAACTTTAGCTTTTAGTATATGATAAATTACCTTAATTGTAAATGCAGAAAATTGTAAATGCAGAATCTCTATCTCAAATTTATAGACATCCTAAGAAAAGAATAAGACTTCTATAATTTTTAGCTGTTATCATTCGGTAAGAAACTAGGTCGCTTCATTCTTTGGCGGCCTATGGGGGTTAAAAAATGGAATATTTCTGAAACATCATGGAACATGTATTAATTGTTTTAGTCTAAACTACAGGCCTGGGTTCATAAAAACAAAGTCAGATAGACAAAATAATGATTTAACATTTTTTGAACAATGATATTACCAATTAATTTTTTTCTGAAATTAATTTTTACAGGTATGTCTTGTTTTCACATGAATCACTAATGGAGACCTTTAGAAGAGAGCAGGGTTTAAGAACCCCTAAAATTAGATGGAGAACAAAAATCATGAAAATCAGATTGAGAAAGTGGGACTAGATTTGACTAATCCCTGTGAAGCCACCATTCAACACTACAAACCAGGACCCAATCTGGAACCCCCAGGGCAAGAGAAAGAGAGGACATCCAACAGACTATTATGAAGTTTTATGTGTTAATTGATTACTTTTTGTTCTTAAAAATCTTTTCTTAACAAAATTGCAATTATTACCTGAAATTATGACACTGATTTTGAATATTTGGTGAATAAAACACATACTTTGACGCAGAAATGCCTTAATTTATTTTCATTAAATGCTGAAAAAGATACAGGGGATGGGGATATAAAAAATATCAAAACTTTCTTATATGTGCACTAGCTAACCCCTACTTTTCATGCTATGAAAAGAAGCCATAATACCTAAAGAAACTATAACAATTTTCTTAAAAAGTTTAATTGTAGAAATATGTTTTTCTTTGGTTTTTCGAGCAATTTCATAGGGAAAAATATGCCTAATTTTGACATGGGGTGAGCAACATTTTTGGGTACAAGTTATCTAATTGGTATTTATTTGCTCGTATTTTGCTTTAAAAATCAACTTTGCAATACTTTCAAGTAAATTTAAGCCAAATTAAGTTTTAATTCACTGTATTTATAAGTTTTATGAGGTATTTTATGGTCTAGTAGCATTTTTTAAGGAATTTCCCATGCTCTATTTGGCCTATATGTTCAAAGGGTTGAACCTCTCTTAGATGATCACTAACATACACTTTTCTTGTCTTTAAATTATTCCTTGGATATTACACTTTCAGAGAAATATAAGCATGTGGAAAGTTTAATGCACGTTTTTTTTCCGTGTATCAGAAGAATGCATCCTTAAGCAATGAGTTATTAATCATAACATCAAATTCTAGCAGCAGTTGAAAGGCCTAAATCAATATTTGTGGGTCACTCCTACCCACAAATTTACACCCCCTCTATCGATGAATTTGTCAACATATCATTTTGTTTAATTTTCTGTAAACCTGTACATGTAAACAGTTATTAACCCATAAAATTGATCAAAATTACATAGATCTATGAAAATGATTTGGTTAAAGTTTTTAAAGGCCACAGAAATTTACAAGGAATTAAATGATTTTAACAGTACATGTACCTAAGTTTTATTTTAAGAAGACTGGGATAAGTGTATATATACCAGCATCTTCAGGACATTTCACATCTTTATATGATTTTTCCCACTTTGTTGTAGGTCTGTTGTATATGGTAATGGTATCACTTACTGGTCCAATATTCAGACCAAGAAGCATACCACGGATATCCTCAGTTGCTTGGAAAATACTCATGTGACACAGCTTTAGCAACATTTGAGCTATGTGGGATCTACATCCCCTTTTGGATTGCCTCACTTCTCTGTTCATCCTTTCATGGAATGTTGTGTATAGTATCAGCATTTTTAGCATCTGATGAAAGATCAATGCTAGGCCAATGCTTTTTAGGCCAATTCTTTTCCCTCCAGACTGATTCCAATGCTGTAAACCACAGTTTGGAAAATTTAGTAAGTTTTTCAAATTTAACAATTTAGTGAGGTACTCTCTAGTTTGAAATTTGGGTCACCATTGAACATTGTTAGTGTATAGGAGTCATCAGGCTTTGCCTGACCTGGACTGCAAAATTACTCCACTGATCCAGCTCTCTGCATTGGTGACTAGAAATATTCATTTCTTTGTTAGCTGCATAATGTTTGAAACTTTTCTTTACTTAGTCTTCTTATAATTATTGGTATTATAAACTGAGCTGAGTTTTTTCCCTTGTTTTTCCTCTTCTTTACAGGCCTTTTTCGTGAGGGATACATGTTCTTCCTACTTTGTATAAACTGTTCCTCTTTGTTTATGATATTGCATTATGGAATTGTTTGTGTAAAATTTTTATGTTTTCCAAACTTTTATTTTCTTTAATTATTTCAGAGCTACCTGTAAATGGTCTTTGAAGAGAAAAGCTAATCTCTGATGCCAGAAGAAAAAAAGTATCATCCATCCTACTAGTGAAGATATTTTGTCTTTATGACCAACCATTGAAAGGTGATTACTGTAATAAATATTCCAACGTACAATTATGAAGAATATCAATAGTATAAGCACTCTCGTTTAAAGTCATCATTTCGTAAGTTCTATGGTCAATTAAATGACCTTGTCAGCAAATACAATTGATCATTGAGTCAAATGCTGACTGACGTTTTTCATACTAATTGTTAGTCTTTTATTTATACACTGAATTGAGGATGAATTTTTTTACCATAATTTCCTGATCATGACAAGGAGCACACGGTTTTTGTCACTGGTCGTTCCACTACTATTTCCTATAGTAATGAGCTATAGTACCAAGCATTTGAAGCAGACTATGCAGAATTCGGTTTATATTTTGCTGGATTTGAACCTTTTAAAGTTGAGAAACAAATCTCTTGTAGTGATTTGGAAATAGTTGAAGCAGGCAGCTACAATGTATTTATTCAATTCAGCCTGTCAACGAATTCTTCCAGTATTTCCTGATCATGACAAGGATCACGTTGGGGGGGGGGGGGTGATGGGGATCCCACCTCTGATGTTTTTAGATGTCTGTGGTGCATCTGCTCCAAAGTTTGTATTTGTCTATGCCATATGATCATTGGTGGGATTTATTTTTGTACAAATTCGACGTCGAATTCCTGTTTATCTGCCATTGCCCGTACAAAATTTTTATGCAACCGGATCGATAGATCCAGGGCATATATTGATTTTTGTCCGGTCTGTTTATCTGTTTGTCTGTCTGTCTTTTGTAAACTTTACCATAACTTTTGAACCATGAGACTTGGAGACTTCATATTTGGTATGCATCTGCTACTAATAGAGTTCTTTCAATTGACACCATCGTTGTGACCTTTTTGTTGCGTGATACATATCATGATACAGAGACCTAAATACTTATCTTTAGGTACATAATTATTATAAAGCCCAGAAATTATCCATTTATTTGTTCAATCTTTCAAATTACAATTACTGAAAGTATAAAAAATGTTGTGAAAAGAACAGCATCTTACCGTCCAAACATAATTGATTTTATATGCATAAAAAATTTCAAGCATGTTTTTTTGAAAAATAATAATTTTTTCGCATAGAATTATTGTAAAAACTGCTTATCACGATATTATCGTGATATTGTGGGAAGAAATTGTGATATATTGTGATACCAAATTTTTCACGATATCCATCCCTAACCTTTATGCTTAATATAGCTTTGTTAACTGTTCGCTATAACTTTTGAACCAAAGGAAGTTGAGACTTCATATTTACAGTCTTCGCGAAAAAGAAAAATCACATATGACATTCGGACAGACAGTTAAGTTAACACAATTTCACAGGACCAAACGAATTTTCACCGGTCGAAAACTTTTTCATATAATGATCATAACGTTGTTTTTTCATTGCATATGAATCAGTAAACATGTATGAAGCTTAAAAAAATATATGTTTGTTTCCTGTAACCAGTCTTTGCCAAATCTTTTATTCAGAACATGCCCTTTGGGCAGGTGTGATAACCAATTACGCAAGCCCGAACAAATATTTACATGCCCAGAATTTTATTAAGTTATATTATTCTTATTTGCCTTTTCATGCCAAGGAAATAATCTGAAATCCATTCTGTCAATTTCTTGTCTCGCCATTTGTTTTCAACCTATATAGTTTTTGTGTCTCTTTAAAGGTCTTGCACAAGGAAATAGCCAATCAAAATGAACTTAGTCAACTGAAGTTCCATATATATATAGAGACATTTTTTTTTTTCTTTTTTCATTTTTGGCAATTTGTTTTAGGCCTACAGAATTAAAATTGGACTCAATGTACTAGGAATATCATTTCTTTAACAGAATTATCCCACTGAATTAAAAGGAACTCTTTTTTCAGGTGCGCATGATGCAACTTCCTGTATGGTGTGTAGGCTGTTTGTTAACATGTGAATCCCACGTGCATTTTGGGGTAGGTAAGTTTACTGTCTATTTTCTTTCTTAAAAGCCACATAAGGAATATTTTTTCTGATATCAAATTTTTAAGCATTAAGAGCCATTCTCTGTAATGATTTGAAATTTTATATAGGAGCTGTGGCACGCATAGTCTCAGAATTTCTCCAAACTCTCTATGATAAAAGGCATTGATACCCTGAACTGAAATCAGGCAAAAATTGGTTGCTATGATTTATAGTTACCATGGCAACATGTCTTAAAGTTCGAAAAATGGCATTTTTTAACATGTTTAGAGCCCCATAGTTAACATTTGCGGCAAAGCAAACAATTGTTAATGACTGTTTCCAAAAGTTGAAGGTAAGAT
>PRKT01000740.1:136414-160594 GCA_003671525.1 Saccostrea glomerata
CATCAATGCCCCCCCCCCCCCCCCCTTCACAGTCTTACAATTTCCTTTTTAATTTTGGATCTGTTAATGATTTACTGTAAGTGTCTTAAGATATTTTATCGCACAGTTGATATCTTTAAAATCTGTAGAATTTTATTTTAACACTTTTTCTTTTATTTTAAAGTAATTTTGTTGTTGTTTTAGATGATGGACCACTCTACTTCCTTTGACAACAGGTGCCCCTACAGATTCACAAAGTTCCAGTGTTTAGTTTCCATGACCCCTATTCAGTGAGTGCACAACTTTATGTATTCTACTTTCAAAATTTCTACTACTTGTAATACATTTTGGATTTGATTTTAAATATGCCCTATTTAGAGATTCAGATTTTTGTGTACAAGTATGATATTTGATTCTATCAAGATAACTTTGTCCTAAAGTCAAATTTATAAAGTTCTTTAACAACGATTTGTCTTTTTCTGTCATGTTTAATTCAAAGTCACTAGGCAACACTGAAGATTTCCACTTATTGCTTTTCAGTCCTCGACAGGAAAAGGAATAGATTTGACAGGACTTCCCGCACTGTCCCTGGTAGCAGTTTATGAGGGAACCAACCGCAGTAAACCAAATAGCACGCTTCATCAAAGGTAAGTCACCGGAGTAGTGTTTGTAGCAATTCTCGTACTCTGTCCTGCATCGAAGCTTCAGGTCCAAAGCAAATCTTCTCTGCATGGATTCACTTATGGCCTTGGTTCTTCCCGGAAACATGTGAGTGCTGAATGGAGCCTTAGCAGTCTGTTTTGTTTGAGAGTCAAAGAAGTAACGCAAGTCCTTAAGGTTTTCAATCACATGTCCTTGTTTTTCAGATGCACCAGACACAGCAGCACTGTCTCCATCACTGGAGAAATGGGATATGACTAGTGGCTGGTCATCACTTTGTAACTCACCAACGCAATACGCGGCCCATCGCTTCTCGTCTCCAATGGTGGTTTCCGGAGGAATGGTTGCAGTGCAGTCTTCATGTCCTGGGCAGGTAACTTCTTTTCGTTTGCTTTGTAGGTGTGCGCCTTTCTTACATAGTTTATTCCCACAGAAAACTGCTACCACATTCTTCCTCTGAGTTACATTTTCACTTACGTCATACGTCACTTGGGTGGCAGCTTGGAATGGGGTTTTCCCAATGGCACTGAAGGTGGCATTATTGTACCGAGCATCTCCTTCCGCTCTGATGGGGGTATCCGGATGTCCACATTTTTCATTAAGTTCTTGAATATTCTGCCAAATTTTCTTCAAACTGTTTTTATTTACATCGGTTATAATTTTCCTAGAGGTGAAACAGTTCACCGCGGTATCGGTTTACTGCGGTATTTTTTCTCAGTTTGATACACGGTACAAAATCTCTACTTTCAGTTTAGTTTGTTTTTCGGTCGGGATCGTCATTCAATCGGGTTTGGCATAAGGTATAAACATGCTTCTCTGTGTAATTAGTTCAAAAACGTAAATTTTTGTGGACTTAAAGTTTGTAAAATGATTTTTAACAGTCAAATCAATTAAGGTGATTTATTCTATCCATTTTGCACATAAATTCCTTGCCTATATTAAAGAAAAGGAAGGATAAAACAACAGTTGGATTTGTTTCCTCTATCAAAATGTATCGTATCAAAAATAACCGAACCAAGACCAAATTTTTTCGATACGTATCGAACCGTGAAGGATGCGTATCGTTTCACCCCTAAATTTTCCCCACTTTGTTGCAGGTCTGTTGCATGTTGGTGACGACGCTGGTTCAATATTTGCACCAAGAAGCATACTATGCATACCCTCTGTTGTAAGACTGGTACCCAGGTGACCGACAGCCATGGCCACATTCAGCTGTGGAACTCTTCTTCACCTGCCAGATCTTCTCACCTCTTTGTAAAGCTTTTCTGGTATAGTGGCACTTCTTACATCGAATGGAAATGATCCATGTCAGGCCTCGTTTTTCCTCCCCATGCTGATTCCAGTCCAGTAGACCATCACAGTCTGGAAACTTCTGTGAGTTAGCAGTCTTTTCTTGGTGAAGTACTTTGTATGATTTTGAATTTGGGTCATCTGACACAGATTCCATGTAGGTGTCCACTGGCTGGACCTCACTTGGCACGGGTCGTAAAAACTTCATCTCGCTGCTTCGGCTCTGGGCATCTATAACTGCAAACACCCCATTTTTCTGTGGCCGTACAATGTCCTGAAACTCTTCTTTACTTAGTCTTCTTATGGGAACCAAAGATTGGACTGGGCTGGTGGTCCCTATTTTCTTCTGGCCTTTGTTGTGAGGAATATTTCCTTTTTTGTATTGATGTTGATGCAACCATCTTGGTCCTTTTTTTGGCATGGTAATTATTTAACTGTATACTTGTAGACTTTTTCTAAGAATATGCTATTGTATGTGGTGCACATTTTTAAGTATTGTAAACTTTTGTGTTGTTTATTTATTTTAGAGCTGCCAGGACTTCTATGAAACTCCATTCTTTGATGACTGATGGAAAAGCCTCATCACCCCCCACTGCTTAAGAACCCCTTATCATAATCACCAGCCATTAATCAGTGATCACTGTTACCAAAGCTCCAAGGTACATTATTGAAGTCTCTTTTGACACCATTTTTTCCAGTCTCTGACTTTGTTTTAAAATTAAGATTTTCACTTTTTTGCTAATTAATTCCTTAAAAATCAGTGAACTTCCTGTTTCTTAGCTAATTAGAGCTTATTAATTACAGTTGAAATTATTTTTTAGCAGATAGCCAAAAACTACAATATTTCAGCTTTCATTTCATTCAAATTTTTTTTCTGAATAATTCACTTATTAAATTTTTTCAAGTTCTGAAATTAATATGCCAAAGATGAATTTGTACAGAAATTTAGCCTAAAATTCAATAATCTGTTAGGAAGAGTTATCTCCTATTTTTCATCCCTTTTAAGGACAAAGATAAATTTTGATGCACTAGTATATGAACAGGTCGAGGAAACTATTTTCTGTGACGTCGGAATAAATTTACATGTTAAGTGAGGAACCAACGTGACTGACAAATCGACCAATCAGCTCAATGAGTTGCATTATGGTCTACTACAAAAATACTACGCATGTGTTTCTAAAAGGTCAATTTTTTAAATCACTCTCGGAAAAACGTGATGCATTTTTTCAAGCAATTTACACACTTAATACAATATGAACATCATTATCTACTGATTCCATGCTCACATTTATATACAAATGATTTACAATGATAAAAATTAGGGTTTTCTCCACTCCATTGTACAAGTCCTTTTGTTGACAGCTTTCCCTGTGCTGTATAGCTGTACTGTCAGTGAAAAGTCAATTTCACGTGACTATTCCTTGGTCCAAAAACAATCAACTCTGAGGGGTGCTCACGTATTGTCAATGTTTATAACGTACACAATTTCGAAATATATGCTACTCATGTTCTATGATCAATGTGCACGAGGGTTTATATAACAGGTAAATAATAAAAAAAAATGCAACTTTTTTTTGTTTATAAAATGCAAGTTTTAATTTCTGATAACAAATAACTGAGCAACAACTACATAAATTTAACCAGTATAAACATGGCAAATTAACGAATATCGAGTTAAAAAACTTGAGTCTTATTTACTAGTGAAGACTGTGAGCGGTATTTCAAAGTACTATTTAACAAGGAAAACTTACTTTGTTTGTTAATGTGAGCATGGTGAATCTTAATAAGTACCCAATCTTCGAATTTTTCATGACAAATTTAAAAAAAAATGTTAGCTGACTTTCCTGCAGTCGTTTGAAATCGCATCCTAAAATTCCCTGAGCCAAGTGTTTGTAGTAAAAATAAACATGTAGTAGACCATCATGCTTTTCGGCTCATTCACTGGATTGGACAATTGTTTGCTGTGAGCACCTCTGTGCGCAATAGCAACAATATCCATATAAGGTAGTTTCCTCGACCTGTATGAAAGATTAATAACTCAGAGACATTTTGTGCAAATTTCATTTAATTTCATTAACTTTTAGTTGTCTTAAAGGTCTTGCGCAAGGAAATAGCCAATCAAAATGAACTTAGTCAACTGAAGTTCCATATATATATAGAGACAATTTTTTTTTCTTTTTTCATTTTTGGCAATTCGTTTTAGGCCTACAGAATTAAAATCAGACTCATGTACTAGGAATATCATTTCTTTAGCAGAATTATCCCACTGAAATAAAAGGAACTCTTTTTTTCAGGTGCACATGATGCAACTTCCTGGATGGTGTGTAGGCTGTTTGTTAACGTGAATCCCACGTGCATTTCGGGGTAGGTAAGTGTACTGTCGATTTTCTTTCTTAAAAGCCACATAAGGCATATTTTTTCTGATATCAAATTTTTGTTTTAGCATTAATCTTTATTTTCTCTTTCATGAATTTTCTGCTGAGAGTCTAAAAAATTAAAGTTAATTCAAGCTATATAGTAATATATAGTGAAATAATTTCCTTGTGTGAGACCTTTAGCAGAAGAGTTCTTTGGAAATTGCAGTAAAATAAGATGTCAGTAAATTTTCCTTTTATTTCACTTAGATGGAAAATCAAGGACTTTAAAGTACATTTAATGTTATTGGTCTTATCTAATTTGATTATACCGAGGCTCATGCCTTAGAATTTACATGCCCTTCGGGCTTGTAAGTGTGCAACTTCCACATGCCCGCTTCCAATTTTACCAGGTCCCGGGCATCGGACTCCCGGGATTTGTCGAAGACTGTGTAACATTCGCAAAAAAATAAGGGTCAGTAGGTCGGGATTTTTTTTTTTTTTTTTTTTGCTTTTGAATGGCCAAACATCCCTGGACTGAATATACCAGGTGTCATATTACCAGAGGACACCCAACATGGCATCCAAAATGGCTGCCTAGCGGCAGAAAATGAACTTCACAAAGTTGTAGGGTGAAATTGTTGTTTCAGTAATGATTTGTAAACTAGATCGACATATTTTATGTCTCAATTTATTAAAATCTACAAGTTAATTTTTTTTTTTAAATAAATGGAATTGGCTGATTGATCAAACGCCGTCAGAAAAAAAATCCACTCGGGGATAGGCCTAATTTGAATGGATCAGTCGGGTTACAGGAAACAAACGTAATTTTTTAAATAGGTTTTAAAACAATCAACAAAAATAGTGTGTTTTGGTATTAGATTAAGGGTCTTTATGATGAAATGGAAATATAAAATTTAAAATCCAACCAAAATGAATCTCGGACAAACGGACCGACTTTACTAGATAGTGGTTCGGACCAATCAGATTTTCACCTGTTTTGTCCGACGGACCGGTGCTTTTGGGATAGACTGTATTTAGTATGCAAAATCCACTAATTAACTTCTTACATATGACATCCTGGTCAATGACCTTGTGACCTTGACTGTGACATATATGCTAAAAATAGTTTTTTCAAGCTTTGTTGCCGCCGGGTGCATATTGTTTCACAAAGTTAACACATCTTGTTATCACATATTTTCAGCAAATGGAGGTAATAATCACTGATGCTTGACAATTTCGCACACATTTTGTTTAGGCATGCCATATGCAGTGATATGGTGGGATTCATTTTTTAATGAATTTGATGTCAGCCTCCTGTTTATCCATGCTTCAAATTTTTCGCAGTTTTCTCAGCAACTACTCATTGCAAGTGCTTGAAATTTTTGCACACTCTTTGTTTAAGCATACCATATGGTAGGATTCATGAGAGCGTAAATTCGCAAGAGAGAAGGGGTATAACTAGTGAGCTTTGGCTCACAGACTTCTTGTTACACAAGAATTCATAAGGGGAAAAATCTGAAGATAAAGAACAATAGGGTCAATAGGACTTGAAAAAGCAATGTTGCTCATGGGCCTTTATTTGCATCATGTAAATTTAGTTTCTGACTTAAAAAATTTTCTCTTTGAATAAAGAAACCTATTTTGTAGGTGCAATTGATGAATTTTTCTAGAAGGGGTGTACACTCTCGACCTGTGATTTTGGGGTATGTATGCTTAATCTCCATTTCTATCCTAAAAGCCGCCAAGGCTCAAATGGGATTTTACTGATCACATTTCGTTGGGTGTCTGTTTGTCTGTAAACTCTCACATTTTCAACTTCTTCTCAAGAACCAATGGGCCATTTCAACAAACTTGCCACAAAGTATCCTTGGGTAGAAGAATTCATGTTTATTATAATTCCTAGACAACATTCTCAGTTGAACATATAAGCCTCTTGTTTAACTCACTTGCCTCCACATGTAATCTTTTCACATTTTCCAATTCTTCTCAAGAACCACTGGACCAGGAAAGATGAAAAGTGAAAACTTTTTGTGGGAGTGTTAATTCTTAATTTCTCAAATCATGGACTTGAACAGGTAATGTCAGCCAAAATGGAGGATATTGTTATAGTTCCTTGGTCAGGAACCTGCTCCAAAAACTTAAACCTGGTCACTCTTCTGAAAAATATAGGTCAAATCCTTCCTAATCCTAAGAAGTCCTGGTTGTGTGTATCAATAAATGTGTGGTCATTGCAAAGCTTGTTAGTACAGTAAAGGGTGTATATATGTAAAGTTTTTCCAAAACTCCTCGTTGCTGATCCAAAAATATAGGTTAAATCAATCTTCTCAATAACCACTAGACCAAAATAGTTGAAACTTATGTGGAAGAATACCGTCGTAGTGTAGATTCTAAAGTGATAAAATCATGACCCTCGTGGGTACATGTAGGGTGCATGGACCTAAAATTGGGAATCCAAGATTTGCATTGAAACATATAGAAACAATATGTGATTGAGAAACACTGACGCCTGTGTATGGCAGCTTATGGCAAATGTTGAAATTTGAGTTCTCTCAAATGCATGTCAAATTCCAAAGGTCAAGGTCAAAAACTCAAAAAGTGTTTGTAACCAAAGGATGGTCTTGATCATGTTGATACAAGAAATATACCTTTGAAATATGGAAGCCCTAGCTCTAACTGTTTAAAAGTTATAACCAAAGTTAAAGTGTGTTTTATTTTTTTTAAAAAGAACGTCAAACTCTCAAGGTCAAGAGGTTTAATTTCATGGTACCCCAAAAAAGGTCTTGCCACAAGAAATATGAAGGGAAATATGAAAGGCATAGCCCCACCCACTCAATAGTTATTGGCAAGGTATATAATGACAACAGACAGACATACAGTAAAACATACAGACAGAAAGGACAAAAACAATATATCCCTGGGATCTTTTGATGCAGGGGGCATAAAAGTCTTTAAAAATCCTCTCAATAACCACTGGGCCAGAAAAGCTGAAACTTCTTTGGAAGCATCCTGGGGTAGTGTAGACTACAAATTGTTATAATCATGACCCCTGGGTGTAGGATGGGGCCACAATAGGCAATACATGATAGAAATTCTAGTGAAAAACAGCTGGGCCAAAGTTACTCAGGTGAGCATTGACTTGTGGCCCATGGGTCTCCCTATCCTTAATAAAAATGTCTTTTCTTGGCATGGTGTCAGTTGCATGAGCAGCATGAATTATAAGAATGTTTAAGGAGTAACTACATCCTACAGTGTTACTCCTAAATCCTACAGTGCCTTTTCTCACACATTTTTTAGCTTACATGATGATTAAAAATCAAATCGATACACACTAACATAATTGGGAGAAAGTGCCCAGTATAAGTTAAAATTTGTAGCCCTCCATATGAGTGAAAAAATCTTGAGAGGGATGTTAAACAACAAACCAATCAATCGATCATTCCACCTTCATCTGACACCCTTAGTTAATTAACCATAAGCAAAACCCAGCGTGGGCTTATGGATAAAAGTTTCACTCCGGACAAGAAATAAAAGGGCTTTCTCAGTACATGTATTAAATGTTACAAATTTTTGTTGGAAATAATTTCAGTTCTATGTAAAAGAAATTAGTTGAAATTGTACAATTACTTATGGTGAATTTAAATTTTGTAGGCCTGAGGTTCCTGCTAAATGTTTGCTGTTGCAAGAGCTCAGGTAGTGAAACTCAGATGGATGTGCAATAGGACTGGAATCAGCTACTGTCACAAAGATGAGACAAACTTGGGAGGATTTTTTTCATATAAAAACTTTTTTCCAAGCAGTGCATGTAAGGAGATGTGATAACAAAATTATTGCCTTTAGATGATTAACATTTCATTACTTTTAGGTCACTCAGAAAACATGAAACACTTGGTCCAAAACACCAGCTGGAACATAAGGACTTGGATACATGTATTTTTATTTCCGTAGTGGGTTTGTATCATTATTAAATCAAATGAAAAATAAAATTATTGCTATTTTCATATATTTACTTATTATGATGATATAGACACCATGGAAGTACAATATTCACCTTGCCCTTTAGACTTGGTGATTATTTTAATCCTCAAGTGGCTGAATTTTTATATTGACTTCAAAAAAGAACACGAATTATGTAGTTTTGTATAACTAGTCTTACATAACTGGATGCTGGCCAGCTTAAAAGATACAAGATCTAATGCAAAAGATGCATGCAAATAAAATAGTTATAAATCCTCCATGTGTCCTGATGGTTTATCATGCATAAAATTTGAATGCATTGAATTGAAGCAGGGACGGGACACTATGTCCAAATTTGAGCTGATTGGCACATAACTGTTCCATATTCTTAAAAATAAAATTGATAAAAATTTCCCAAACATTTTAAACAAAAAAAGCGAACGGAACGGATCAAATAAGTAATTTTTTTTTTTAAAGGCGTTTTTCCTTCTCGTTTAAAGAAAGACAATTCAATCTTGCATGCTGTACCATTAGATGGAATTTACACTGCAAGAGTTGCATTTCTTGATTTAATTTACATCGTCGACTTATATAAAAAATATACAAAAGAGAATAAGATCATAGTTTAAATCCTAATTTTGCTATTTTTGATGACATCATTCCAACACTACTGCTGTCCGTAATTTTAACTGAATGCATAATCGTTATCTCCATTTATTAATTTCCTGACTCCGGTTCACGGGCACTTAATTTTAACCCATACTATTCTCTTTAGAGAAGTGGACATGGATGTAGGCGAAAGCCTTTCCACTCCTCTAAAGGGAATATAACCCATACTAGTATAGTAAGAATACCGGGGTATATTATATTATGGATTTAATTTATATAACGAAAACAAAATGCCTGTGTTTTAAGGTATGATTTATACCTAATACAATTCTATATGTAAAATTAACTGACAAGCTGATTTCGGTCCTAAATCATATTATATGGACACTGTGTACACACTATAGAAGTTGAATATTAATTTGATATGTTTAAAAAAAAATTATTTTATTAGAAAACTCTCTCTCCCCTCTCTCGCCCTCTCTCTCGTTACCAAATGGATCCCAAATCTGTTTATATATTACTCCTACAGTAGAAAAACCACATTCGTGACGACCTATAGCCATTTATCAATTCGTATCAAAGGCGTACATGCATTCTATGAAGAAGCTGGACAAAACAGAAAGTATTTATTTCCTTTATAGTCAGTATCAATACATAAAATTTTCTTTGGACAACTCTAACAACAGATATCGAATCAATTAAGCAATATTGAGTGAATTATACAATTTGAAAGTAGAAGTACAAAAAGTATGCTGACAGCCTTTGGATTAAACAAATTATACTGTACAATCTGAACTTATACTGAAGAGTGCTCTCTGAACATATTGTAAGATAACTTATCTACTAGTATACACGAGTGAGTGTGGAATTTATTCGAAATACGAGGGATAAATAACGAGATAGTGTGGAATAGTTTAGAGAAAACATTCTCTCCGAGGGCCGAAGGCCCGAGGAGGGGATGTTTTCTCTGGACTATTCAACACTTTCGAGTTATTTATCTTACTTAAAAAATTCCCTACTTTGGGCCCCAATTGCAAAGAAACATTCATCCATTCAAATATCCAACTAGCTGTAATACAATAGGATGTAGCCCATTAAAATATCCAACCGTGACACAAAACAATGGCCAAATAGAACACCCCATTTATTCATGGACTAGTGAGCATGAAATTACATCATATGCTGCTTTCCTTTCAACCCTTTTCACTGTACTGAGGGTTTGTTCCCATCTCGCCTTAACTGTAAATTAAGCATTCCCATTTCGCCTTAGTACGCTCTCAGGTGAATTAAGGTGATGAAGATTTAAAACATTAAGCATAAAGTAATTTTTAGTATTACATGTATTATTTTATTCACTATATTAATAAATTCCCATTAACTGTTAAATTCGATCAAAAAATTTTTATCATTTAATTTTTTATATCAACCAATCAATAATATTTACAAATACTAAAATTCCCATTTCGCCTTAGTACTTTTTAACTTTTTCTTACCTGTTTTTCACTATTAAGGCGAAATGGGAACACACCGTACTGAGCAGTCATGAAATCAGACAAAGAATATTTATAAATACAATGTACATTAGAGAGGTTCAGATAATTATGTTATGGATGCTTTAATTTTGACCTGAAAGCTGAAGAAAACTACAGGATTTTTATAAAAGGTTGGGATTTAGTCATTATAAATGATTACATATCATAAGATATGGTTTGTTGAGGAAAAGTGTTGAATTCTTATGGAGTTCCATTCGGACAATACTTGTAATAGTACTTAAACGGATAAAAAGATTGGCGGTGTTTTGCAGAACCTGCTGTAAAGAATTCCATATCAAGATCTGCAATCAATATGGTGTCGAAAAATAGATGGGCTGTCAATTATTTAAGTTCTTTTGGGAAATACGCCGGCAAAGAATGAAACAGAGTTGAATACTAGTATCGGATAATCTGAAGGGATTTACTGATAACGGACCCTGAAATAATTTTAAGCAATAAGAGGTGAAGCAGTTTAAGATTCATGGTTAAAATGTACTTATGTGTTAAAAAGTGATGCTTTCAAGATTTAAGACCGAAAACATTCCTAAAAGTGTGCAAAATTCGGAGGAATGGTTATTTCTGTGAGCATTGAAAGTGCATTTGAAACAATAAATGTGTCACTGAAGTTATTACAGTTACTCCGTGTTCACTGGAAATTAATTATAATAGTGTGGCAAAGAGCAAGAGCCATCTTTTGCATAAAATGGCCCTGTACTTATATCAATTAACTATCACTCTCTTTCAATTTTCATATATCAAAATAAAGTAGACACTTGGTGTTTTCATGTTCTGTAATGAAATTTCGTTTTGAGAATCCAAATATTTGAAAACAGGCTTTGAAAAATTACAATGTTTTTGAAATTTGAAGTAAATATGCGTATTTGACTACCTTCAGCTAAGAATTAAAATAAGAGCACAGCCCACGATCCAAAAAAATAAGACATGTTTTTTGATCTTCAGAAATATGCCTTTCATTATGTATTGGCATATTTTGGATCAGAGGTTGTGCTCTATATGAAATATTGAAAAAATGCTTCAACTTTAGGTCATTTTTAAAGGAATTTACAGGATCTGAGGAAAATGACGCAATTTATGACGTCATAATGCATTGACTAGATGTGAAATTACGTCACAATTAATAGATACATGGTCACCAACAGTCCAAGTGATAAATACTGCATTTGCAACCTAAACTGAGCGGTTTTGAATTTTCAGAAATTCTCAGGGCCAAATAAGGCCAAAAGTGGCTCTACCTCTTTGTATCATTTTTTTTATTTTTCATATGCATTGGAAATACATTTTAAATGTTTTTTATCTCCATTGTTCATTGTTTTATGTTTTCTGCACCTCAGTTGGGTATTTAAATATCCAACCGATAGGTAGTTGGATATTTGACTATACAAATGATGGCTAGTTGGATCTTTAAATACTAGTATCCAACTTGTGCTGGTTTAATCGGTAAAATTTACGTAGACTATTAATAACAATGGGTGACGTCATAGAAGCTTTTTAATAAGTAATCTGGTGTAGAAGCTTTACGGTTAGTAAATCTAGTTATACATATAAAGATATGGTTGAAGTTGAGCAAGACATGATATAAATATGTATGTAAAGTCAACAAAAATACTCACAATAATAGGGTTCCTACAGCATCTACGAATAAAGTCTGAAGAGGTTTTTTTCAGCATGAATTACACATGCGCAGTAAAAAGATATTCTGTCTCAGTATATAATTATTATATATAATAATTACCATAATATATATACATTGCAACAGTAAAATAAGAATACTTTTATAATTTGAGAACAGCATGAGTTGTCTTAATTAAAATCCTCATGATCTAAAAAAACTAATTGTGTGCCGTGATCATAATTAATGTACGCTGAATGAATCATCTCTTCGTTCCCAAATGATAATTAACTTGGCAGGGTTGGTTAAGGTGGGAAGGGGTATTAATACCCCCTTCCCACCTTAACCAACCCTGCCAAGTAGTATTAGTATTTATAGTCTGTTTCTTTTTCTATCCCAGACAACTAATGTGCTTTGAAATGCAAATTATAAATGGTTTTCAATAGACCCAAATTAACAAGAGTTATTTCCCGTTGGCCGCTACAAATTTGGGTAAATATGCATGCTCATAATTATTCCTTCATTATTCCACTTTAACTTTTACACTGGTTATTGAAGGTTGGGAACCAATTTGTTTTCTTCAAAAATGTACATATATATTGGAGCCTCGATCGTAAATTATTTCATAGTACTTTTTTATTCCATAAACATCCTCTTATATTTGGAAGGACAAAGAGGGGAATTACCAGGTTGACCACCAAAATTGCAGCCAACGGGAAATATATCTAATTTATTTGGGTCTACTGAAAACTATCTAGTATAATCGTCTATTTAACTGTTAAGCTAAATATTTACATCGCAAAAAAAGCTTCCATATTTCAACAAACGTGACGCAAACTGCGACTGGACAACCAATCAGATAACACGGTTAAATATTGTCCGACCATGCTTCCTCTCATTTGGTAAATAGACCTTTAATTTCAATGAGCTAATGCAGCCATGATCATGCAGAACTGCAGAATAGAGAGGATCGTACATTTTAGCTTTGGATGTATGTGTGATCTGGGGTCTGTGTTGTCAAAGTTGACACACAGGGCCGGGATCGTCATAATTGTATCTTCTTAATTGCCTTTTACACTATGATAAAATTAATGCACAACGTAGGGAAGAAAACAAAATTTTCGATATTTCACATTTTATTTCGTCTCATTTAATTTTTTCGCGAGTGTTATATTTCCCATTCTTATTTCTACGTAATCCGCGAGGCAAAGAACACGGTCACTTGTTAGTCGTTGACCATGTGCATGTTTCTGGTTTAGTTTACGTAAGAGTAAGCCGGACACGCAGAAAAGCGTGGTTCCACTTTTGTCCGAAAAAAGCGCGATGGGAGACAAGCACATATCTTCGCAATAATTTAAACACTTTTGAACCGCGTTTGATCGTAGCAGGTCCCTGATCGTAGTTATGATTTGAAGAGTTTTATCACTTATGACACTTTCCACCACCAACAAAACAATAAGGGCGACTTCGATTCATACCCGAGTATTAACTCTTGGTTGACGTCACATGACCGGATGTTCACACAAACCTGTGCTTTTCAAGCGAACTCATAATGAGTTTGAAGGGTAGCAAAAATAAAATAAATTTCCTCTATGAGTTTTAAAAGGCGGTCAAATAGGTCTATTTTGACATCATCTGTTGAGTTAATTTTTGCTATAGCTTTTGCTGCAGTTGAAATGTTTTTCTTTTTCAGCTCTGAACTTTTTTGGTTTCGAATTTGAATTTATGCCGCTGCTGTTATCGGGCAGTAAGCCTGAAAAATCTAATCAAATAAACATATATTCATATAATCCGAGATTCCTCTGACTCTAACCCCTGCTTTTATATTGTGACTTGTGCAGGGGAGAGTCAGAGCGGACTCCATATTGAAAACTGGGAATCTGGCGAAACCACCTGGTATCGCTACTCTGCCTACCTTTTACAACTTTATTTCGCGGAGCTAACTCCCGAGACGCGAGAAATCAGTAAAATAATTATTTTCCTACTAGTCTTGTTAATTGTCATTAAAAGGATGCTTCCACCGTTTAAACAGCCCTATCACCGACAAATGAAGCATCGCTTGAACTAGGTCGCCTCCTCGCCATTCGACTGCTTTGCGCATGACGTCAGCACACAAATACACAAAATTCCAGTCAGTTTGAAAGTAACACGTGCTCAAACCACGTGTGGGGCTTTCGGAAAAATATGAAAGGGTTGTGAAAATACATATTAAATAACATAATGATGTTTTATTTTTCAATTGATAAGGAAAACAATTGTCAAAAACGACTTTTATCCTAATATGAGGTTTAAAACACCAAACATGATATTTTCACGTGATAGTTTGTTTGTGTATTTGTGTGTGACGTCATGTGCAAAGAAGTCGATTGTCGAGGAGGCGACCAAATTCATGTGATGCTTCATTTTTCGGTGATAGGGTCGTTTAAACGGCGAAAGCATAATATTTATGACGATTAACAAGTAGGTGAATATTTGTTTTACTGATTTCTCGCGTCTCGGGAGTTAGCTCCGCGAAATAAAGTTGTAAAAGGTAGGCAGAGTAGCGATACCAGGTGGTTTCGCCAGATTCCCAGTTTTCAATATGGAGTCCGCTCTGACTCTCCCCTGCACAAGTCACAATCTAAAAGCAGGGGTTAGAGTCAGAGGAATCTCGGATTAATATTCATATAAACTATAAAGCGTTCATGGAGAAAGTGTGTTTCGAAGTTTGCTTTTAAGGATAAGCGATGCTAAACATAATATTTAGTAAAAAATAATTCCTACGTTCGGGTTTTTCTTTCGACGCCGCCATATCGAAACTCTAGTAATCCTACTGTATGGCTGGGTTAGCTTGGGTAGAGTTCATAAGGTCATATGACGTATTTTGAGTAGTAACTATGGTCGTTCGATTGAAACTCAAGTAACTCGAGTACGTACTCGGGTACGAATCGAAGTCGCCCTGAGATAGACTGGTATTGCCTGTCTTTATCGTACGCAGGAAAAGACAGGTGATCACCCCCCATTAAAGCCAGGGATTCCTGGCTTGAGTGACGCGCCATCTATCGCCGCGCTGCTGGGAAATAATCACACAATAAAGCTATCTGCTGAAACAGTGGTGAAATTTAAACCGGTTTATGTTTCCTGCTTCAATTAAAATATGTCAATTCTAATAAACAAAACTAGTTTGCAGAGTTGTTGCAGTTGTATTTTATCCAATTAATGTATGCCATGCAATGTAATAGGAGCTTGCTGATCTGTTATCATGGTTATATATATCACGCCTGAAAATTTAGAATAAATTCAGCGAAGTGAAATGTCTTGTACGTAGGCCTAGTATGAAATGTTTAACACTCCTGTGAACCAAAAATCTGAAAAAAGGAATACATGTATTTGTACATGTATTGTATGTAGAAATATTATTGACCGTGTTAGATTAATTGAATCAAAAGCAAATACAGATATTGGTCTAAAAGAACTGTTAAAAAGTATGGCGGTATATAGTAATACATGTTGAAAGCGGAATACTTTGTAGAAATTGTTTTCAAAAATTAATTAACTTGGACAAAAAATGCGAGAGTTCTATGATTTGTGTCAGAAAAACTATGTGGCTGTGTATACTAGAGGAAGAGGGAAAGAGGCAGCACCTCGTAAATCAAACTTTTTCCGTAGCCCGTCGGTACATGTAAAACAACCTGGATATCATTATTCAAAGCACTTTAATGCTTCTTTCTTTCTCAGACTTTAGAAAATTTAATGTTGAATATCTTTCACAAATTATTTCTGCCAATGCAATTTTCGTACGTAAAGAAAACTCGAGGTAACGATAATCATCCATAATATAGCACTCTATGATCTGTTTTGGTTTCCCCGATGTATTTAATTTCTACGTCAGCGAGAGTTTTTATCAGCCAATGAGCGCGGCCGGTAGAGGGCTCTTTACATTACTGATCACCTGTCTGTTGACCATATAGGTAGTGGAATGTGTCACGAGTGGTAAAATTCATCGGAAGTCTTTGAAAACTGTCATTTTCCGATCGATTAATACTTTAAACGTTAGATGTATTTGTATTCGATCAAAATAAATTGAACTGAAACGAAGGAAAATGTGATGTATTGAAATCTTACGGTTTGATCCTCCCTTGTGTATTTCAATGTAGTGTAGGCGTGGCTTAATTCCAAGCCTTTGTTGTTGACAGCGTTAAAAACCAACAGATGTAATCTCAACTCCAGCTTGTTGTACAAAATGCTAAAATGTATTACAAATTATACATTTTTATAAAGTTCTATACTTTGTTTAAGACATGCATTAACCATGTTTGAATGGGAAAATTTACCTCTGTTAAGTTACAATATGGCATCCAAAGGGTGCATTTGATTGCGCCATGTTGTAGGAAACATGATGGCCTGTTTATCTCATCGCTCCAACACAGGCGTCGGAAACGGGGGAGGGTTAGGGGTAGGTGAGACTTAATCCCCCTCCCCCTTCCCCCCTAAATTAGACATTGTATACAAAGTCATGTAGGCATTGAAAATTGCGATTTACCTATTTTTGTTGGTTCCCCTTTTCAATTTGCTTCCAACGCCCATCTGTTATATAATGCTTGGTACACACGGTTCTTGAAAAATATGGAAAATATTAAAATGTATCTTAATGATAGCTTGAGTTTTTCACAGCAGGATCTATCTTAATCTATTAATTTAAATCAAAGTTTGATTACTCCTTAAACATGTTAAAAACATCGAAAAAAAAAACAAAACATTTTGACATGTTTGAGGAATGATGGGATTTAAAATATTAAGTGATTTTTCATTGTTCTTGATAATTATTATGATTTATTTAATAAATTACTTTTTTATTTTATGAAAATCTTTTGAAACGATCTAACAATAACGTTGGCAAAGCGCTAGCTCTAGCAGTTCTAGGTACGTATTGAACTATTGGTGTCCCTTTCCTGGAAAATAAAAAGGAAATCTTAATTCATGTACTGTATAGGGGGAAAATAACTCGCGGTGTTAATATTCGCTATATTCACGGTGTTAACAAATCCGTGAATTCAAGAAACAGTGAGTAAATTTTCAATAATATCCATGTTTTATTTGGAAATTTGAGAATAGACTACGATAGATTTGTATAGGTGTGCGTGCAGTTCATGGTCATTTCAGTAATTGCGAGTAGCACTGTCAAACAATTAATCTTAATTATCACGCTTTACTTTGATTCAAATCGGCAGATAATAATTTGTGTTTGTTCAAAAGCTGTTTCAATAGCCAACGCTACATGTTTCATCAATCAAAACACGTGGGCCATGGGTTTTGATTACCCGTGCGTAACTAATGTTACCACGTGTATTTGTTACCTGCATTCTCTGCATGCATATTAGTTCATGTAGTTTTTATCTACATTTTGGTTTTAAAAAATCATTCAAATAAATATCGAACTTACTGACGAAGGAAGTGTGGAAGGATATTATTTCGTAGAACGTAGAACTACATAAAAAGTTTTATTCCGTCCAGTAGTTTTTCGCTACGTTGTATTGAAGATTTCGGGTGCACATACACTCATCGTAATAGCTTAATAAAGGAAAGTCATTAAACGTTTAGGGACTATTAATAACTGCACTTGTATTAATTAAATATTTATAAAATCTAACAATTTTATAATAACTTACCCTGTTGTTCGTGAAATAAAGACATAACGCTGATGTCGTTTACATGTAGCTATGGTATGGATTAAATGGAGACAAGGGAAGTAACTTTAATAACATACCAAATTCCGCGAATTCAAGAAACCGCGATCGTGTCAGATGAGAGAAAACCGTGAATATTACAACCCGTGAAATTAATCCCCTATACAGTAATTGGTAGATTGATTGATTGTATGTTGTTTTACGTCCCTCTCGAGAATTTTTCACTCATATGGAGACGCCACCACTTGCCGGTGGAGGGCTACACATGTTTGTCCTGTGCTTGGCACTCAGGGTCTTTGAGCATTGAGGGATTTTTTCGTGCCAGCACCCACTGCGACACGGGGCCTCGGTTTATACATGTACGGTCTCATCCGAAGGACCGGTCTCCACGTCCCACAGTGGGATTCGAACCCGCAACGTAAGGATTGACTCCTTACTTCGCGACTCTAGAGCAGACGCTCTAACCACTGCGCCACGCGGGCGACTTGTAATTGGTAGAGCACGTGTTATCAAAATATATATTTTTAGCTCACCTGAGCCGAAGGCTCAAGTGAGCTTTTCTGATCAAAATTTGTCCGTTGTCTGTCGTCGTTGTCGTTGTCGTTGTTGTTGTTGTTGTTGTCGTTGTCGTTGTCGTCGTAAACTTTTCACATTTTCATCTTCTTTTCAAGAACCACTGGGCCAATTTCAACCAAACTTGGCACAAAGTGTCCTTGGGTGAAGGGGATTCAAGTATGTTCAAATGAAGGGCCACGCCCTTTTCCAAGGGGAGATAATCATGAATTTGTTAAAAATTAATGGCATTTTTAGAAAATCTTCTTCTCCAGAACCGCTGGGCCAGGAAAGATGAAACTTATGTGGAATCATCCTCAGGTAGTGTGGATTCAAGTTTGTTCAAATCATGACCCCCGGGGCAAGGGTGGGGCCAAAATGGCCGACCCAAGTTTTACATAGGAATATATAGGAAAAATCTTTAAAAATCTTCTTCTCCAGAACCACTGGGCCAGGAAAGATGAAACTCATGTGGAATCATCCTCCGGTAGAGGAGATTTAAGTTTGTTCAAATCATGACCCCCGAGGCTAGGGTGGGGCCAAAATGGCCGAACCAAGTTTTACATAGGGATATATAGGGAATCTTTTAAAATCTTCTTTACAAGTACTTCAAAGCTATGATTAGCGATATTTATATGGAATCATCCTCAGGTAGTGTAGATTCTAGTTTGTTCAAATGATGAACGCCTGGAGGGGGGTGGGTGGGTAGGAGTAAATTAAAGCCTGATGTGCTCAGGTGAGCGCTGTGGCCCCTGGGCCTCTTGTTCTTTATTGATTGAATACTTTAAAGCTATATATATCCCATCAGAAGAAACAATCAAAAGACTTATGAACACATTGCTAGAATTTGCAGGGATGGAAAGTTGAACCCATGCTAATGTCAATTTGTTCGACCCCCAACCCCAAGCTCAGCACCAAGGAACAATTTATAAATTTAACAACAACAGTTTTCATGTATATATTTAGACTTCCATTAATTACACAAAATGACTATTCTACATAATATATAGGTATAAGAATTCCAATTTCTAGAGTTCAGTGCTTAATAATTTCGAAGAAATTGTATACTGATTTTACAAAATGTGAAATATTTGACCATAAAATACGAGTGATCAAAAAGTTTGCGAACTATCTCTATAATCTACAAAACCACAATTCAGGTTAGCAAAAAAAAAAAAAAAAAATTGATTCACGCATACATTGTATTACATTACGTTATACACAGGTTCTATAAATAGCATATGCTGAATAAAGCTTTCTTCCTTAATTGTTTGTGACGTCAGAATTTGAAAATGACGTCACTATGTAGGTCACTTGTAAGGATAAATGATTGTCTCAAGCGGACTCGTTTAACACAATGACTGTAGAATTCATGATATATCTTACATGTAGAAATCCCTTTCCAGTAGCGTATAATAATTTGTGCACAGTTTATTGAGACAAAAAACTTCCTGAAAAAAATGATTGGATTGATTGTTTTAGTGAAGGAAGGCTGACGGTTAAAAATGATACTTTTTATGTTGCCCAGTGAGAGCAAGTTTAAAAAAGATGTGTGTTTTCAATTAATCAATTGGCTATCAAAGGCCTCAAATTTACACTTTGAAAAATACTTGAATATTTCAACAATAATATACACGTAAGTATAAAATACCGAAGAAGAAGGATATGGAGATAATGAACAGTATTCAATCTCAACGTCCATTAAACAATATACAAAAAAAAAGAGCAGAGGAAACACGGACCTCCGAAACATCAGAGGTGGGATCAGGTGCCATGGAGGAGTGAGCATCCCTTGCCGACCGGTCAAACCCACCGTGTGCTCGTTATCATGATCAGGAAATAATGGAAAAATCTGTCGTCAATTCAGTGTATAAATAATGGACTAACAATTGGTATGAAAAACGTCAGTCAGCATTTGACTCAATGATAAATTGTATTTGCTGAGAAGGTCATTGTATCGACCATAGAATTTACGAAATGATGACTTTAAACGAAACTGTTGATATTCTTGTTTCATCAACTTGATTGTCAATAATTTACCTCATTTAAGAAATTCTTCATACGTAGAGCACGCTTTTGCGTATCGAATCAACTGAGATATATATACTCCGTATGCAGGTGATGAAGGTGTATTGCTGAATAAGTAAGGAAAGTTGACAATAGAAAAGTTAAAGTCATCACGTTTATCATATAGCTTGGTTGTTAGATTACTATTAGTGTCTTTTTCAAGATTGAAGTAAAATATCCAAGTATGAAGCAGAAGTGTCGGACTTTGTGGTATCTTTTATCTCAAGCTCACCAGGATAAATCGTATCGACATAGAAATGGAAATTATCATTATTAACAGGTTGGGGGGAAACGTAAATTCCGCTATAATAGTGGTATCTCACTATTATAGTGAAATTACGCTATATTTCCTGCCGTGGATACCTTCAATTTCATCCAATACCATGCAAGGTGTTTGAACAGCAAGTTATGGTGGGTATTAAAATGAACAAAAACTGTCATGCTTGCATGTTTTGAATTTTAATAAATTTTCTACCGTTGCGTTTAAGAATGCGAGCACTCTTTTTTTAACGGAAGTTGCATTTTTAACATAGCAACCGATGATTGAGGGGGTATTTAAGCCTGTTTGAATCACACTTATTCCTCATTAATGTGCACAAATTGATGCATGTTACAATTGTCAACTCGAACTGGAAAGGCTTATTGAATTAAACGAGAAAAAGATTATTTTCGTCTGCATGGTTACGGATATGGAGGCCCATTATGGTAGACGTAAAGACCCATTATGGCAAACATGAATAGAGTATATTGAAAAACTTGATTCTATCCTTTAAAAAATCAATTTATGATAAACAATCCAAAAATTACTTGATTTACGATAAACCTTTTAAACCATTCCGACTTTCGTTAATATATATTAAATACCCCTAGTCCCCTACCCCCTTTTTCCTCAACAGATATCAACTTTAAACACCTATTTTTCCTTTTTTAAAATAATTATTTTAAAAATGAGGAAATAATTTTAAATAATTATTAGAATTTTTTTAATAAAAGGTTTTGCACGGAGATAAACGAACAACACGTAGATCTGTCAACGCAGTGCATATCCCAGTCAGCGATATACCCCCTAAAGCCATAGGATGATAATCAGGCGTAAATGTGTTTAATTGTTTTCTCAAACAATTAAAGGGTCCTAACCCCAACTATCACCTGTACAGTGTAAACAACAAATTACCATTATATAGAAAATCTGATAGAAATAATTTATTACTCTCTGCCGTTAAAAACATGCTAAATTCATACAAATCATCAACACAATTTAAAAGTATTTGAATTTTTCTGTTTGCTTAGAAACATATTTTTGTTAAACATGAGGTAATGGGTATATATGTATGCTGCGAAAGTCCTGTCATTCTTGACGTTCATATTAATTGTTTAAGCCGATGTTGTACCCATCGCGCATGATCGCTCGTGAATGTGTTTGTTCCGAGATCTTCAAACAAGGGGTCTGGATGTCTCTGTCAAGTCTCGAAACATGCCTTGCATGTGAAAATGAGTAACTAACGCCATTTTGTAAATTGAAGTAATACTTAATTGTTGTTACTTTTAATATCCTGTTGCAACTTAATTACCGTCCGTATTCTACACTTGCGATCATAAATTTTGTCCGTATTCCACACTTGCGAATTAAAGGAATAATTCACTATTGAAGGTTCCGACTTTTGCAAAGTCAATGGAGATTAATGAATAATTAAAGAGTTTTCTCCTGTTAGTAATGTTCTTAAGATATCTACATTTGTACGTACTCTAACATTGTAAATGGCACAATGTTCCCGCCAAAGCATAACGACGAAGGAAAAAATAAAAAGATAGACCTTTTTTTCTGTAAGGACCATTATCCACGAATTTAGGTATCCACGAAAGTGTGAATTTTACTAAATCCACGAAAATTGATGCCCACGAATTTTAATGAAACCACCGTATTTGGTTTCTGTGTTGATTACATTTTAAATTTATCCTATTCAATTTCAATGCATATCTGCCAACGTTGTGCTCATGCGCAAATCACGTGATATAGGCGGTCACGTGACCCCCCTCCGCAACGTTCTGTTAAATCTGAAAAATTTTCCTGAGTTTTATATTTCTTTCTATATAAATTGATTTCCAAAACAAAAACAGTTCATTTGTCAGAAATGGTCAAATTTCGGCATCAGAATTTGTGGATAAGAATATCTTTTCCAAAATGAGCATGGGGACCATCAAAAACCAAATCCTATGTCTCGGGAGAGACGTTTATTCAAGGTGGATAGATAATGGGTGCATTCTTTTTATCAAATCTAATATGTTTAAAATCTAAAGTAAACGATATCAGATGTGGATACTTAAAAATTCTAAAGTACTTTTGGACAATTTGAAATCATGCACAAGACTTTACAAAAATCAACAGCTTAAAACTTACGACTTTTCAACTTTATACACAACAATTCCCCACGACAAATTAAAATCCAGGCTTTTTGATTTCATTGACAGCTGCTTCTTCAACAAAAATGGAACTCGTAAATTTACGGTTTACCTCGTCATTGGTCATTTGAAAAATTATTTTGTTAAAACAGATTCTGATTGCACACATAAGTAATCTGAAGTTGACATCAAGAAGATGCTTGAGTTTCTGATTGACAATATCTATGTGGTTTTTTGGAGACCAGGTATTTCAACAATGTATTGGAATTTCCATGGGTACAATTTGCGCTCCATTATTACCAGACTTATTTTCATATTCATATGAAGCAGAATTTATGCAAAATCTTGTGCATGAAAAGAAGAAAACACTTGCTGTGGCCTTCAACTCGACATTTAGATATATCGACGACTTTTTGTCTGTTAATCAGGTTGGGGGAACGTAAATTCCGCTATAATAGTGGTATCTAACTATTATAGTGAAATTACGCTATATTTCCTGCCGTGGATACCTTCAATTTCATCCAATACCATGCAAGGTGTTTGAACAGCAAGTTATGGTGGGTATTAAAATGAACAAAAACTGGTTTGCTTGCATATTTTGAATTTTAATAAATTTTCTACCGTTGCGTTTAAGAATGCGAGCACTCTTTTTTTAACGGAAGTTGCATTTTTAACATAGCAACCGATGATTGAGGGGGTATTTAAGCCTGTTTGAATCACACTTATTCCTCATTAATGTGCACAAATTGGTGCTTGTTACAATTGTCAATTCGAACTGGAAAGGCTTTATTGAATTAAACAAGAAAAAGATTATTTTTTGTCTGCATGGTTACGGATATGGAGGCCCATTATTGTAAACGTAAAAACCCATTTTTATCGTCCGCCGTTGCTCTGGCCGATCTTATTGTGGTTGTGTTAGATAGTGCACATGGGAAATAAGAGGTTATTTTTGTAATAGTTCTGTAAAATAATTCTTCATTGATAACAGGTAGTAAATCATAAGTAAAATTTGCTTTAAACAAAATATTAATCGTTGTTATAATGTTTCAATTTCATTGTCTTTTCTCCTCAAGATATTTGATAATTTTTTACTATATAAAGAGTTTACAAAAGGTACTATATAGATATAAAAGGAAACTATGATTTTTTGGATAGTAATGACATGGTACATAGTGCATGGTTAAACAAATGAAAAACTGTTTAACAAGTAAAAAATTGTTTTGAATACGTTACCGCTGCGAATGATACAAGGATAATTTTGTTTCTACATTTTCAAAGAGACTTGCAGCATAACCTATTCAGCAGAAACAAAGAGCATTATCACGTGATAAAGATCCAGGGTACAATCACGTAGCATAGTTTATGAAAGTGAGGGGTAGCCAGAGAAAAAACTTCACTAACCTGAAAAAGTTGACAAGCTAAAAAATAAAATCAATAAATAAATAAAATAAAAAATAAAAAAAAAAAAAAAAAAAAAGGAAAAG
>PRKT01000740.1:161821-199055 GCA_003671525.1 Saccostrea glomerata
CTATGTAAAACTTGGGTCGGCCATTTTGGCCCCACCCTTGCCCGGGGGTCATGATTTGAACAAACTTGAATCTACACTACCTGAGGATGATTCAACATGAGTTTCATCTTTCCTGGTCCAGTGGTTCTGGAGAAGATTTTTAAAGATTTTTCCTATATATTCATATGTAAAACTAGGGTCGGCCATTTTGACCTCACCTTTGCCCCGGGGGTCATGATTTGAACAAACCTAAATCTACTCTACCTGAGGATGATTCCACATGAGTTTCATCTTTCCTGTCCTAGTGGTTCTGGAGAAGAAGATTTTAAAAGATTTTTCCTATATATTCCTATGTAAAACTTGGGTCGGCCATTTTGGCCCCACCCTTGACCCGGGGGTCATGATTTGAACAAACCTGAATCTACACTACCTGAGGATGCTTCCACATGAGTTTCATCTTTCCTGGCCCAGCGGTTCTGGAGAAGAAGATTTTTTAAAAATGCCATAAATTTTTAACAAATTCATAATTATCTCCCCTTAGAAAAGGGTGTGACCCTTCATTTGAACAAACTTGAATCCCCTTCACCCAAGGATACTTTGTGCCAAGTTTGGTTAAAATTGGCCCATTGATTTTTGAGAAGAAGATGAAAATGTGAAAAGTTTACAACAACGACAACGCCGACAACAACGACGACAACGCCGACAACGACAGACAACGGACAAATTGTAATCAGAAAAGCTCACTTGAGCCTTCGGCTCAGGTGAGCTAAAAATGGATGCGTGGGTTGATACATATTTTTTGACTGATTTTGATTTGTATTGATATTAATAATAAATCCCTGAAATATAAAGAAATCGTAGGTTTTCCTTGGTGCTTAGATTTGAGATTTTATTTTGCCTTCTATATAATTCCATACAAAATTTTATTTTGCACAATTTTTTAACTTTATGACAAAATCTTATGAAATTCTCCCACTCTACTTTGTAAACATTATTCAGGTTGTCAATTTAAATGTAAATCTATGAGAAAAAATCCTGATTTCTGAAAAAAGTTTGTTTATAAGATACGTTTGTGTGGAGTTAATACGATTGTCCATTAATAAATATTTGAACATGTGTTATAATAAGGTCACAGGCACTCTTGTAAAATTTTCCCAACACCAAAATAAATTGAGTCTTTTTTTTCTGAAATACTGTGGTTTCATTATATTCGTGGGCATCAATTTTCGCGGATTTAGTAAAATTCACAGTTTCGTGGATACCTAAATTCGTGGATAATGGTCCTTACAGAAAAAAGGTAAATCTTTTTATTTTTTCCTGCGTCGTTATGCTTTGGCGGGAACATTGTGCCATTTACAATGTTAGAGTACGTACAAATGTAGATATCTTAAGAACATTAGTAACAGGAGAAAACTCTTTAATTATTCATTAATCTCCATTGACTTTTCAAAAGTCGGAACCTTCAACAGTGAATTATTCCTTTAATTCGCAAGTGTGGAATACGGACAAAATTTATGATCGCAAGTGTAGAATACGGACGGTAATTAAGTTGCAACAGGATATTAAAAGTAACAACAATTAAGTATTATTTCAATTCACAAAATGGCATTAGTTACTCATTTTCACATGCAAGGCATGTTTCGAGACTTGACAGAGACATCCAGACCCCTTGTTTGAAGATCTCGGAACAAACACATTCACGTGCGATCATGCGCGATGGGTACAACATCGGCTTAAACAATTAATATGAACGTCAAGAATGACAGGACTTTCGCAGCATACATATATACCCATTACCTCATGTTAAACAAAAATATGTTTCTAAGCAAACAGAAAAATTCAAATACTTTTAAATTGTGTTGATGATTTGTATGAATTTAGCGCTGCATTTCATTTCCGGAAATATGCATAGCATTTCCGACATTTTTTTATTTCATTTCCGACATTTTTTGTTTTCATTTCCGACATAATTTTGTTTTCATTTCCGGAATTTACCTGTGCGGCAATTCAATGTTTTCTTAGTAAGTTTGAATGAAATTTTAAAAGTATTTACTACAAAATATTGATCAAAATTAAAAACAACAAAAAATACATTTACAAATATATGCATATGTGTAGCACTAAGTCTAGGTACAAGAGTTCAATAAGCATTTTTCACCACATCTAATTATGTGCATTAAATTAAATGTCAGTGACAGCACCACACTAATGACCAAGTCATTGATATATTTACAAAACTCAGATATTGGATTTAAATGATTTATTTATGATTTTTTCTTTAAATTTATCATAAGTTAAGTCTTCGGATCTGTTACTAAGAGTACGACATGTGTTTATGAAAAATGTCGGAAATGAAAACAAAAAAATGTCGGAAATGAAAAATAAAAAATGTCGGAAATGAAAAGTTGATAATTACCAAAAATTCCGGAAATGAAATGCTGCCGAATTTAGCATGTTTTTAACGGCAGAGAGTAATAAATTATTTCTATCAGATTTTCTATATAATGGTAATTTGTTGTTTACACTGTACAGGTGATAATTGGGGTTTGGGCACTTAAATTGTTTGAGAAAACAATTAAACACATTTACGCCTGATTATCATCCTATGGCTTTAGGGGGTATATCGCTGACTGGGATATGCACTGCGTTGACAGATCTACGTGTTGTTTGTTTATCTCCGTGCAAAACGTTTTATTAAAAAAATTCTAATAATTATTTAAAATTATTTCCTCATTTTTTAAATAATTATTTTAAAAAAGGAAAAATAGGTGTTTAAAGTTGATATCTGTTGAGGAAAAAAGGGGTAGGGGACTAGGGGTATTTAATATATATTAACGAAAGTCGGAATGGTTTAAAAGGTTTATCGTAAATCAAAATGGAGGCACCAAACTTCGTTGAACATTTGATTTCGTGGATCAACAACGAAATCCACGAAAATTGGTGTTCCACGAATAATGATGAAACCACAGTATTGTTAACTTTATGGAAGTTATTCAATTAGTTCGCGAACTTTTTGATCACCCCTCGTAGATTAGCAGATATAAGAGTTGTCCCTTGGAATCTTAAACAATTAATCATTATAGTTCATCATTTAAAGTTGCCAGATTAATTTCTTTATGAAACCCATCAAAAAGTTTGAAATGCAACTTGACTTTGTGAGAACTGTAGCAGCGGAGTTAAATTGTACAAACATACGTGTAGTAAAGACCTAAAATAATATGGTTTAAGATATTTTCTCTCCTATTAACATGTTTAATTGAATGTACAATCATATTCAGGACATACAAGCAAACAATGAAAAAAATGGCATATTCTACATATGTAAAACGTCGATCTCTCTCTGTTTAGGATCCGGATTGAAAGATCCCGGGGTTATATTATTTTTTACCTATCTGTCTGTTTTTCTGTCTGTCTAATGTCAACTTGAACCTAGACTAACCTAACTTTAAAGTTGGGTGTGGGTGTTTTGGCTTTAATTCATATTTCAAAGCCTTATTCTTTGTGACAAGACCTTTCGTTGGCTTCCACTAAATATGGCCTTTTGACCTTGGAATCTGACCTTCATTGGCATTGGATTCACCTACTTTTGCACAAATACACACACCCTCTCTCTTTCTGAAACACACACCAGGCTTTTACCAACGCCATATCCTTTGAACAGTTTGACAGTTTGAACTAGGGCTTTCATACTTCACAAGTGTATTCATTGTTACAAGACCTTTCAATTGGTTTAAATATTTTGACATTTGACGTTGATCTCAAACTTTGACCTATTTTCAAAGAATTTTATCCTTGATCATAACTTTCGAACAGTTAGTGCTATGACTGTCATGTTTTTTGAAGGTATCTTCTTTATGACAAGATCGTCATTTTGACACCGATAATTTTGACATTTTGACCTTGACCATGGTGTTTGACTTGTATTTGAGACTCTTCAACCCTCGCAATTACCTGCCATACGGGGGCATTATTGTTTCACAAACACTTGCATAAATGAATATACATACAAGTAACATGATGTACGAAACAAAGCCTTTCTGCATTAAATTCAAACATTTGTGTTTTCGATTTAGTCCAATAAGGCCTTCTGTTCTTGAACTACCTACTTTTACTGTATTTTTTAAAAGATATATGACTACGGAGTATATCAACTCTTTTTATACTAGTTTAACGTATTTACAATATAATTAAAAAAGGATCGTACCCGGTCATTTCCAAGGTTTGGGATGTTCAATATCATATGTGATCTAGCCCTTCAACCAAAATCCTTACCTAGGAGACCTTCTTCATTCCGGATAATGAGTATAGCAGCTTGGACGGACTGGTCAACCATGGCAGACGATGGCATAAGATGGATAGCCTCTTTAATTGAGTTTAACCTCTTCGTGGCACGCCTTATAAATGGTTTGGCAAACCTCAAAGGGCCTTCCAAATTAACTCTCAAACTAAAAACAGGCAAGGAATTAATAACTGTAAACTTTATTTACTTCAATCTTTAAAACACTGTCAATCATCTTCTGTCTTTGGCTCACCCAAAGAACAACAACGGATCATTAATTTCGGATCTTGGTATTTATACACTATAAATGTCACGTGACGGGAACAGTGCCTAATTGAGAACACTGCATGGTCATACCTTTGAATTCTAGAGTCATTACACTAATTTCTAATTTGTGTATATAGTTCTTGATGAGATTTTCCACTTTCGTCAGTTCATTTTATCATGATAACTCACTTAACCCAAATTCGTGAGCACAAAAATCACTTCAAGAAAGTGAAAAAGCTATCTCTATTTTCTAAAAACAAATTCTGTACCAATAAAGAATAATGGAGGTCTTTAGTTTCGATGCAAAGTATCTATTTCAAAGTATATTTTTAAATGTATGTCTCCCTAATCTATTTTTAATGTATACACTGTACCAATGCGTGGTAACTGCGTGGACGGGGACAGGGGATAGGGTTTGGGGGGAAGGATCCCACTTTTTTGTATAGATGTACATAAATAATACGGAGATTGAATATTGGGTGTATGCACCCCCCCCCCCCACACACACACAAACTTTCACCAGCACATCGCACTGTAGTCTAAGAAGGGAAGATGGTAGTCTTTGAAAAAAAATGGTTTATACCCCTTCCTGAAATAGGGTTTGGACAAAGGACACGTCCCCCCTTTTTGCTTGTCAAGGTTTTTTTTCAGGTTTAACATTTTTCTCTTTCAATAAGTCCCCCACCACCGTTTTAAATTTGCTTACGATGCCAATGCGTATGCGTAATGTACATCACATCTGAAAAATGCATTGAAGTAATTACGAGCAAACTCAAAGAATTGTGGTCTCCCGCTTTCGGTGTCTTTGTGGATGAGATGCCATTTTAATGGCTATTTTGTCAAATGTGAACGCCCTAGCATATATGCCATTACATTACTAGCATATGCGAATTATTGTGAGCGCTCGTTTCATATGGAACCATTAAACTATGCAAAGTAAAAAAAAAAAAATATGTATTTTCCATTAAATATATAGGGACTTCATATTATCCCCCGTTTTCGCAAAAGCGAGGGGACGTTAAATGTCATTCCTCTGTCCATTTGTCAGTGTACGTCTGTCTAGCTGTCTGTCCGTCCCTCACAAAACTTTAACTTTGCTCACTACTTTTGATTAAGTGGAACCATGACTCATATTTTGCATGTGTTTTTCTTGCAATAAGACCTTTCTTTGGATACCACCAAATTTTACCTTGGCTTTGACCCACTTTTACTCTAAAATTTTTACTTCGGCCATAAAATTTGAACAGAACTTACTATAACTTTCATTCTTAACATATGTAATTCTTGTGGGAAGACCTTTTATTGAATACCAAAAACTCTCACCTTTTGACCTTGACCATGGGATTTTCTCAATTAAAAGAAAACTTTGGCCATAACTTTTGAACGGTAAGAGCTAGGGCTTTCATACTTCACAAATGTAATCCATGTGGTATCCTTTTACAATGTATTGGATACCAACAACTCTTTGACCTACTTTTTAAAAAGTTTGGGCAAGGGCTTTAATACTTTACATATAATGTATATAATCCTTTTTGCAAGACTTTCATTGGATATTAAAAACTTTGTCTTTGAGTATGGACTTTGGCATACTTATTAAAACAAGTATGGCGATAACTTTGGAACAATTCGGGCAAGGGCTTTCATATTTCACAAATGTAATACTTCTGTCAAAACCTCTCCTCAAATTTGACCTTGACTTTGGAGTTTGACCACAAAAATTACAAACTTTTACTTTGGTGAACGGTAGATACTAGGGTTTTCATATTTTCCACATATGCAAGTGGCAAGACCTTTCATTGGATACCAATAACATTCACTTTGACCTGGAAATTTCCCTACTTATCTAAAAACTTTAACCTGGGTCACAACTTTTGAACGATACGGGCTAGGGCTTTCATTCTTCACAGGTGACCTTTCATTGAATATAAAGAACTTTGACCATTTGACCTTGGAGTTTGACCTAATTTCTTAAAAACTTTAACCTTGCGCATAACTTCTGAACGGTTCAGGCAGAGCTTTCATGCATACTTCATGTAATATTTTTGGTAATACCTTTCTTTGACTTTGGAGTTTTTGACCCTTTCAAAATTTTATCTTTGACCATAACTTTTCAACAGGTGGTGCTAGGGCTTTCATATATCACATTCTTACTTTTTTGTGAGATGGTCCTACTTTAGGTACCAATATCTTTAATTTGCATTTAAGAAAAGTTTTTATCTTTGCTATTCTGCTATACTGTGTCATCTTTTTTTCATTTCCTTATAACTTTTGATTGAGAAGAGATAAGGCTTTCATATTTGACATGTGCATTACCAGAGACAAGATGTGACACAATATATCATGAAAAAATGACACCCCACCCATAAATACATCGAAAGCGGGGGAACGCAACTCTTTGAATTTTCTTGTTTCAGATAACATTAATTAAAGTAACCTTTTTAAGTCAAATTTATACAATTTACAAAATTCTCAAAACAAAGCTCAAATATTTGCCCATGAAGTAACATACAAACACTTAAGAGGACAAAAAAGATCGTTTTCTCATAAATTAAATATTTTTTATATGAATGGGTCCTCGCTCCAACTATTGAAAGTTAATCTTAAGAGTTTGCAATAAAATACATGTTAACATTTCCTGGTTAACAAAAATATGGAGCATACGACCTATTGTTCCCTAAAATACGCTTTTATGACATAACAAATCTTCTGGGAAATACTAAAGTACATTAAATTAAGGGTTATATAAGAAATTTGATTTAAATGCTCAAAGCAATAATGTATATTCCATTTTTATTGATAGGAATAAATTCCATTAATACCATATTTTTTAAAGAATATTTTTTTCTGAGACTTTTTTTTTCTCAAAAAATTGTCTTTATCTTAATTTCATAATTTTCAATGATGAAAACTTTATTCTAAATAATTAATTCACAAATTAAATATAATTTGTATATATCTGAAGCTTTACGCATTCTGTATTCTTTGTTAATCCATTTTCTTTCTTCGATATAATAATATACCCTGTTTGACGCCACTCAAAAGGAGCAATATCGGTATCTTTTGTACCTATGACTACATGTGCAGGTGCAACTAAGGTTGAAAAGGGTTTTGTAGGGGGAAAACATTTTAATGTTCCCTTTAAATAAATGTTAAGAATTTATTATACAGATTGTTTTATCATAGCATTGATTCTTTTAGGAATATCAACCGTCAGTACTGTCATAATTCAGAAGAAAGTGTTTTATAAATAAAATAATGTTTGTCAATGAATCTCATTCTATTTTAATAACAGAAACTATAATTATATATGATATGTTAAAATACTTACCGTTGTAATGCAAATATTTTTTTTTTCAACTTTATATACCTATTCACTTCTTTAAGAATAATAAGATCTCCTTTTTAAAAAAAAAATGTAACACTATCCACAAGCTCGTCTTTACACCCTGTTAATACCCAAAAAACATCAGATTTTGTGTGACACGGTATAAATCGATATAAAGAAACAATTGCAGCCCTATCTTCTTTATGCCTCTGTATTTCAGGGATAGGAAAATATTTTGATTATTTAATTGGGGAAAATCAATTTCTGTTTTCAGGTCGTATTTTTCTATGTTTTATTCACATTATTTATTCACAAAATCGATTTGAAAGTGCTTATGACACAGGTATTAATGAGCGATGCATGCTCCATTCATAAAAAGTGATTTTGTGAACAATTTTTAATTGAGCTGGTTTTGTCAGCTATCCGCCTTTTAAAAAATGTTAAAGTACGGTACGTAGTTGAATTGTATGGCTTGGATGGTGTCAACACTGAATATATTGACATACAATCATAATGAAACGCCGAAGCGTTTATGCATAAAATTATCATGCAAGCCAATCGATTTGATCATCGTCATGAAATTGAAAAATAAGACAATTATTCCTTATATTTGCATGCTTTTGATTCCGTCAATCCACGTGCTTCAAACCTTGCTTGTTCCGTGTTTTTTTTTTTTTTTGCAACCGCGACAATACATTGATGGGGAAATAAAGTGCATTTACTATTTGTAATTTTATCTCGGACAAAGACATTGGAAATGTAAATATTTCGACATGCTGTCTGATCCCTTTACGTGCAGAATCCGTTGTGTTCTCTTGAAGCATGAAAAATAAATTGTCTTTAGTTTGATAAAAGAAGACATAGATTCTGAAATGCACACAGACTAAGGGTATTAAATGCTTTTCAACAAAAGATAAACATCGGAGATGTCGACAGTTATTTATACTCTAGACCTGCCCTGATATAAGTACAAGAGAACGAAACTGTTTAAAAGTCTTAAAAAAAAAAAAAAAAAACTGGTACAGTTTAACAGGGACGGATGACTATACTGTAGATTCCATATTTTTCGCGAGTACTTTTAATCGCGAACTGGGTCTTTCATATGTCAAAATATCGCAAGAATTATAATTCGCGAATGGACGGTTGATCAACAGAATTAACATAGATTTCAGCATCATAAAAATAAAAAAAAAGTACTGAGACAGTATTGGAAGACGGGGTCAAAATAATCTTCATTCTCTAAGATTTCACAAATGTGAATTTTTTTTAGATAACAATTTAATTTTTCATTTACATGCTAAAAACAAAACGATAAATAATATACATTCACACTTTTCATTTAATTTGAAGTAGAAATTTTAATAATTGCTCAGTCTGGAAGCTTTTCTCATCTGCTCCAAATTTCATCCGAATTTCATCAGGTACGAATTAATATTTTTTCCGGAAGTAAACATTGGATGATGCGTACGCAGGCATAATAATATGCAGGATAGTATTTTGTTTACTAGTGTGATTTACAGTTAATATTTTTAGTTTTAAATTATCAAAATACTTTATTAGTTAGAAAAAGGTTCATATCACTTTCTTCAGTTTGATACAGAATGGTTATGTTTTGATCAAAACAATTTCTGCACTATTTTATATGCGTAGATTTAATTCATGTGTTATTACAACGGCTTCCTGTAAACTTAAAGACGGGTAATATTTATTCGCTAGTGACTCCAGTGACCCTTCTCGCGAAATTCGGCGGAAATTAATTCATTGCATACAATTAAGAATCTACAGTAGTCGTTATTTTACTGTGCATGTTTATATTATTATTTTTTGCATATGGACATCAAATCAATAATGATTCACAAAACCATGAAGAAAGTATTGTTAGGGAATGTTGTTATGAAAGTATATTCTTATGGATTATTATTATGAATAATCACTTTTCATACCTTAAAAATAATTTATGTTACATATATGTTATGATTATCGTTCTTTGTTACAATGTGTAGATGTCGCTTCAATCACGTAGTCATAATTGCATATATATGGAAACCATGATGTTTGTTCATTTTCAGTCTGCTCCCTTGGTTCTTGATAAGAACTATAGTTCTGAGGAGGAAAAAAGGAATAAGGAAAATAAGGTTACAAATAATATTCGTTGCTGACGCCATAGTGTGCTGAATGATAGACTTCAAATAAATTGTATAAAAACTACAATATTTTTTATTTACAAGATGTAAGAAATCAAAAGAACCTCGTTTCAAACTGGTGGCGGCGGTGGATTGGAAACTGTCAGCATTAAAACAAAATGGCATTAGGAGGCATAGAAAATGAAAAACAGAATTGGGGCAATATTGCAAAGCGGCGCACAAGACAAAAACTTATGCCCGACTCTGGAATTGTAAATACCTCAGATGTTAAGTTAGTGAAAGAAGAGAGACCTCCAAGAATCAGGTGAATGTGCTCGTTTGCCAAAAGAAATGCATTAAAAAGGCCAAAGGGTACGAGCATATTGCGCACACTGCAAGATAGTCCTCCAACGAGATATATACTTAGATCAAGATGGCGTATGCCGGTAATGGATGGGTGGATCAAACTTGGATCCAACAGTATACGAGGATAACGGATGTCCAATCTCAGCTTAGTCAGCGACAAAATCAGAACGCATATCATCTTTTAAATTAACTACCGGTAATCAAGATAAGAAACAAAGATGATGTAACAGTACAGACGAAAAGGCAATCAATAAAAATGTCACAGGATGATCTAGTAGCGATATTAAATGAAGTTATACGTTTACAAGAAGATAACAAGAAAGTGACAGACGCCAAAGCGTTAGGAAAACAGAGTAAAGATAGTACAGGCAAAGGCTTTCCTGCTGAGACAAGTGCAAAACTGTAAAAAAATAAATTAGTCTCGGTATTAACCGAGATTTGAAACACGCAATAGAAAATCATGATACACAAGTAAATCTAAAGGTGTACTATTTTAACAGGCCAAAGATATCAACATCAATTTTTGAAGGTGTGTCGCCATAGATGGATTTCAAGGTTCAATTTGAATACTGCATAGAAGATATTGAATGGAACAAGAAAGAGATGATATGTCTTTTCTTGGCAGTAAGTCTAGGAGGCACAGCAAAACAGGTCGATTTACTAGTACATGAGAAAGCATACACCGACAACCATCTTCCTTAAGATGAATAGGCTACTGCATAAAATGGTAGAGGAGTAGTGGAGTTTTATGAAGAGACTTACTTTTACATTTGACAGCTGACTTTTACATTTGAGTGATTGGAGTTTGTGTTAAAATTGTAAAAGTCAGTCGTCAATTGTAAAAGTAAGTCTCTTCATAAAACTCTTCATAGACTCTATGTGACCCCCAAGATGAAATAGAAAATACACTACCAATCATCTTCCGAAAGATAATAAGGCTACTGCGTTAAATGTAAGTTCTGGAGAGCAGATGTTTTTTTAAATTTATTTTTCTACCCCCCCCCCCCCCTTGCGATGAAAAATTCCTAAACCCTAATGCACATCTTCAGGACACCACCAATCAAATTCCCAAAGATGATTAGGCTTTTGCGTAAAATTTATGAGGAGTTCTTTCTAATAATTAACTCGGTAGAAAATCATAATTTTCGACTTCCCTTTTAACGACATGGTAAAAAAAATTCCGAAACATTATTGCACATTTAAAGGACATAGCAAATCATATTGAAAATTGTAAAATTCTATTGCACACATACAGGAACCAACTAACGTATTCCAAAAGATTAATTGGTTACTTCTAAAATTTAAGGTACAATATCCATCTGCTCCAAAATTCACACTTGTTTCTAATTCTAAACATTTGTTATCATCAACAACAGTAGCATTAGATTCAAATAGAAAATAGTTTGAAGCGTTTTACTTTTTCAGAAATGAATATTATATCTAATCATGATGTAAAGAATATTTGATATGGTAAATAAAAATATCAATTATTTCTTATCTCTCAATAAAATTAAAAGTTTGAGGTATATATGAAAATAATGTTTATTATTATACCTATCTAATTCTCATTAGAAAACATTCCGAAGCGTTGCTTTTTAAATCAGAATTTCGAATTGTTTTATGCGCTTGTAAAATAATGTGCATCCACCAACAAGACTGATTTTTCCATTATCGCCCTTGAAGATATTTTTAGTGAACTAAACATTACTTAAATGTTTATTAACTACTGCATCTGAAATTTGTCTAACAGCTTAAGTCCTCACAGTTTAATGGATCTTAGTATAAAATTAATGTATTAATTAACTACATGTATGAAAATCTCAAATAAGGAAAAATATTGAGTTTCTGTTTTCGTGAAATAATTTGTTAAACATTAAAAAAAGGTACAGTCTCTAGGATATTCCGTTTTTTCAACTTTCGTTTTTGAAATGAGAACACACCTATAAAGGTAGGTATATTAAATTTTACCAAATTCACATTTTGTCTCCCGCTGAAAGTGGGGGATATTAATTTCGATATGTCTGTCTGTCTGTCTGTCCCTCTGTACTTTTATCTGTAACGCTTTCGTTTCCACGCCACTATGCATAACCCCACATATAGGGGGTGCGGAATGATGACATCCGAGGGTGCGGAATTCGTAGCGGAATTTGCAATGTTCGTTGACCTGATTAACTTTCCTACAGTGATTGAGATAAAAATAATCCTAAATTCACTTATGGCAGAACACAGTGATATCCCATGCAGATTAATGTTGCTCGTTTCCCAACTCGTCCTAGAAATACATGAACACTTCTGGAATATCTGGCAAGAGGATACGGGAACGCACATTTGACCGTTTCATCGTTAAAATTGGAGCCTTATATATATCACTCAGCTTCATTTTACTAATGTGAGGGACTTCAAGATATGATTTTGCTCCAGATACTCTGATGTTTCGCAGAATTCCACCTCAAATAAATGGGACAGACTTCAATTTAAGTGTGTGGCACTCGGGGGTAAAGATTTTAGTGGAGGCTGGGGGAAGGAACTTTGATAATTTTTAGTCATTGTATATAAATCGTAATTCTCAAAATCTGCTCTTTTTTTAATGTTTAGATCCTGGTATATAAATTTAAATTGGAACTGTCTTTTCAAATGATTCGACAAATACTGCTTTGTAGCAAAGATTTTACCACAATGATCAATAAGATTCCGATTAATGACACATTTGTTTAAATTTGATTTTTTTTAAGTAAGTCTTTCCACAGATTTCACAGGGAAATCATGCGTACTTTCAACTTTTACAAGAAAAATATTATTGAAAAAAATATCTGTTTTTTTACATCGATCGATCTTTAAATGGGCAAAATAGGTGAAATGTTTATTTTAATTCTTTAAAATTATTTATTTTGCTTTGAAGACAGGCTGAAATAAATAATTCAAATATTTTACCTTTGAATATCTTTACGTGCTTTTCTTGCAAGGACGCTTTTAAAATTGTATTAAAAAAATAATTCTAAATTTTGTTTGCGGCCGATTTGATGCTTTGCATTAATTTTACTTGTCTTCACTTTTATTATTATTCTTCCATTTTTCTTACAATTTTTGTGAAGAAAATATTTTGGAGAAATCGATCGATTAACTTGAAATTTTTAGAAAGATATTTCTTTACCTAGACTTTATTAGTTTTTCTCATTTATTAAAAATTCTCTTCCGGTTGGAAGTTATCGCCCTTTAATTGAAATTAAGAGGACCTCCTTGTTTACTACAGAACTCAAGAACGATTAAGCTAGAGTGCTGTAAATTTGTAGACGACATGTTACCATTGTTTACCTGGTTTCTTAAATCTTCCGGAAGTGCGTAGTATGGAAGCTCGGTAGGGGGTAGAAATTTAGGACACGATTCATGAGTAAATTTTTGAGACATTCTGTATCATATTTTTTAAAGTATAGATATTTTGATAACAGATATTGAACAATATTTGTTCAGAATGACAAGTTCTTTAATATGTTATCAATAAAAAAGCGCTGACTCGTCATATTAAGTCTTTATTAAATAACTCTTTTTAAAAATATCAATATTTTTCTATACGTTAATGCATCAAAAATATCTATCTCAACAATCTACGACTAAATATGATTTTTCTGTCATATGTTACATAAATAAGGGCCAAAAGGGACCAGAATGCTAAATCTTTGACGCTTTATATCTCGAAAATGGGTGATATTTTGAAAAATAATTATTGAACAAAATATGACCAAATTAACGTTCTGAACAATATGCAACCTTTTATTTTTCGCTAAGCGTCCACATGAAAGAGTTGAAGGGTTGGCCCCTAAATATTTCTTGTGCAAATATCTCGGAAACCAAAAAGAATCTATAAACGTGATCACAATCCTAAGAGCTTTAGGATAACAAGAAAGAGGGGCTGTGCACTCAAATAATGGGCTGAAAGATGTCAAAAGTCTTTAATCGATAACTCTTTAACATTCAATATTTTGTTGTACATTACTGAAGTTAAAATGTTTAAATCGTACTATTACACAGCTATATATTATGATTTTGATATATTACTAGGGTTGGATACCGTTAAGGATGAAACAGTATGATACCATACCGGTATTTTTTAAACGACACGGTATTTTTTAACGGTACGGTACTATACCTTGATGAATCAGAATCCGGGTTTATTTAATGGACAAATGTGCTTTCAATTATCACTGCTTATAACTAAACTTTCGATGTTTTAATCTAAAGTGGGTTAAATATAGTACTGTATGATACTATTTCTATGATTTAACCTTTTAAAAAATGATGTTATTTCAATAACAATCATAGTTAGTAACCACTATTGAAATATGACCACTATTGAAATAATTATATCAATAGTGGTTGAGAGTGCATTTCAATAAAAAACAAAGGCAATAACCACTATTGAAATAATTATTTCAATATATATTGTTCAATGCACTATTAAGATCAATAATTTAAGCCATATTGAAATTTAATTTCAAAAATAAACATTATTCAATAGTGGTTGCAACCTACGTTTGTCATTGAAATGAATCTCATCCACTATTGAAATGATTACCGTCAAAGAAGAATGTTTGGGGAGGATTTAATTTTGGCATTATTAGAGAGGGTTTCGAAATCACTAAAATCAAATATCATAAAAAAATAAATTGTGTTTAATTTGTCATTGCTTCATTAGGGAGCATTTTAAAATCGCTAAAATTTCTCCTGGTTAAAAATAAAATACCATATATTAAGGACAAATCGCCAAATTTGCATTTTGCTAGAATTTCCACTTATACGGTATTTCAATAGTGGTAACTAATCTATGTTAGGTATTGAAATGCACTCTCAGCCACTATTGATTTAATTATTTCAATACTGGTCGTATTTCAATAGTGGTTATTACCTATGTTTGTTATTGGGATGCACTCTCTCCCACTATTGATATAATTATTTCAATAGCGGTTGTATTTCAGTTGTGGTTACTAACTATGTTTGCTATTGAAATGCACTCTCAACTACTATTGATATAATTATTTCAATAGCAGTCGTATTTCAATTGTGGTTATTTTCTATGTTTGCTATTGAAATTCACTCTCAACCACTATTTATAGAATTATTTCAATAGTGGCCGTATTTCAATAATGGTTACTCACTATGTTTGCTATTGAAATGCACTCTCAAATACTATTGATATAATTATTTCAATAGTGGTCGTTATTTCATTAGTGGTTGCAACAATGCATTACTGAAGCAAAAAAAAAAAAATCTTTACGTTTTCCAATTTTTTTAATGGAAATCTAAGCGAAATTCTTAACTCATCCAATCGAAAAAATTGGACGGAAGACCCACTCGAACAGCTGCACAATAGGCCCGTGATTAGTTATGTTTATTTGGACGCAGTATCAGGAAGCGCAGATTCAAATATTCAAACCGGCTTATAGGGCGGGGTCACAATGGGTCATCAAAATTTTACTTAGGAATTTAAGGGAAATTCTTTAAAAATTATCTTCTCAAAAAGGCAATGCAATGATTTGTCATATTTAATTGGAGCATTACTGTCCAGTGCCGCACGACATGTTCTGATGAGAGATATCTGCAATGAGGTACACATTGTCGCCGTCGATAATATGAAAACGACGACAAAATATATATACAGTGCATGAAGTAGCACATCATGAGACATATCAGTTAGATTCATAACCAATTACATTCACAAAGGTAGTAAAAAACAAGAAAAGAAATACTTAAGCATTAATATACGTGGGGCGACAAAATCTGCAGTGAAGGTGAGGCACATAGTGTCGCCAGCGACAATAGGTACATGACTGTGTAACTTTTCAACCGGCGACAATATGTACCGATTGACGACAATATCTTCAGTGAGTGTATAGGTACATATTGTCGCCGACGACAAAATATACAAATCAATATGTACCTTCACATGGGGCCTGTCCACATACACCTGTGATAAACATGAAGATTTTGAATATTAAGTATACATTTTGAATCTAAGAAAAATTTATTAACTGAAAAATTATAAACGGGCAATTTCCCATGGATCAAAGATATAATATATGTATATTGAAGCCATGGTTTATAAATTTTCGAAGAACAAGAATTTCTTAACCATTACGAGGGATTTTCACCTCTGACAATGTATACTTTGTTTAGAAAATAAATCAAACATATGGGCTATGGAAGACCCTATGAATTGGAGGTAAAAAAATTGAAGTCATAATTTCATTTATTCTGTCTCTTTTAAATTTCATTTTCGTGTGATATTCCGTAAAGTCTTCCAGCTGTAGAATAACTTTCTTTACCACAATTCCCTAGGAGTTAAGGAAGACACCTATTTATTTTTGAGTCACATGGTGAAAATTTAAGGTCCAAAATGTATAAATTGTGTGTGTGTAAATTTTTCATTTATTTTCCAGTGATCTAGTTATTCTGGTTTTGCAAATATATTTATATACCATAAGTCCTTAAGGCCTTGTCCACTCTTCAATTTTACACCTACTAGATTTGCACATACTCTTTTTTCGATTTCATGCATCTAAATAAAACAATTTAGATCATCTGAGTCACTCAGATGACCTACTGCTATCCGTCGTCTTGCGTCGTCCGTCGTGTGTTAACATTTTCAGCTTCTTCTCTGAAACCGCTGAACCAATTTCAACCATATTTTGTATACAGCATCTATTGGTATATGGAAACAAAAACTGTGAATATCATGGTCCCTGCCCCCCTGGGGCCTGGGGGGGGGGGCAAAAACCACTAAAATTAGTGCAATCTTTAAAAATCTTCTTCTTTACTCCTGGACTTCAAGCAGTCAAACTGTTGGTATGATTGTAATCAGCATTAAGTCTTCTACCAAAATTGTATTGGGGCAAAAAACCACTAAAATTACTGAATATTTAAAAATCTTCTTTTTACTCCATGACATCAAGTAGGCAAACTCTTAGCATGAATGTAAAGTCTATTGAGTCCTCTGCCAAAATTGTGAAATTCATGGACTTAGGTTCAGGGGTTCTAGTGCTAGGGTGGGGCTGTATAACTAACTAAGTACATAGTTATGGTGAGCAAGAATGCATCTTCCAAAATTATGAATTTTATGGTCCCAGGGTCAGTTGTTCTGGTGTTAGGATTGGGCTATATTGATGATATAGTGAAAATGTATTGATTTCTTGAAAATCTTCTTTTCTCCTGGGAATTAAATAAACTAATTACATACATAGTTATGATGAGCAAGAGTGCCTCTTCAAAAAATGTGAGTTTTATGTCCCCAAGTTCAGGGGTTCTGGTTTTAGGGTTCGGCTTTATTGATTATATAGTGAAAATGCATTGATTCTTTAAAAGTCTTCTTCTCTGCCTCTGGGTATTAAATAAACTAACTAAGTACATAGTTATAATGAGCAAGAGTGCCTCTTCCAAAATTATGAATTTATGGCCCCAGGATCAGGGGTTCTGGTGTTAGGGCGGGGCTCTATCGATGATATAGTGAAAATGCATTAATTCTTTGAAAATATTTCCTCTGCTCTTGGGTATTAATTAAACTTACTAAGTACCTCATTATGCTTAGCAAGAGTGCCTTTTCCGAAATTGTGAATTTTATGGCCCCAGGGTCAGGGGTTCTTGAGTAATGGTGGGGCTCTTTTGATTATATAGTGAAAATACATTAATTCTTTGAATTTTTTTCCTTTGCTCCTGGGTATTATGCTAATGATCCAAGTGTATATATTTATGATGAAAAAATGTGCATCTACCATAATAATTAATTTCATGCCTCGTGTGTCAGAGGTATTGGAGGGGGGTTACATAGTCTAAATATAAATTAATGCTTCGAAATCTGCTCTTTGGTATTAATCAACCATTAATGATGAAATAAAATTTCCAAATGATCAAATTGATAAAATGAAATTTCCAAAATTTTGAAATTTGTGGCTCCAGGGTCAATGGTTTCTTTGGGGTGGGGTGCACAACTGGTTATAAAGTGGAAGTGCATTCTCTCTTTGTTACTCTGATCTACATCTGGGTATTAAGTAAATAGCGTAAGCATGCCGAGTTTATAATTATGATAAGCGATGGTGCCTCTTTCAAAATTGTGAATTTCATGACCTAGCTTTAAAACACGAACCAAATTCAATTGTTGGAAAGATTTTACATGAAACTCAGGTTGCTTATAAGGCCCGTGGGCCTCTCGTTCATTTTCCTTACACTATTTTCGAAACCTCTTTGCACGTTTAAATGTCTATAGAAATGAAGTTTAGCGTCACAGTAGCGACTACGAAACGAAGTTGCCTTGGGGTGTCTTGTGGGGAATTTCTCTTGAAATTAATACCAATAAAGTTGAAGAATAATGCAACTTTGAATACATGACTATTCTCCGTTTTTGAATACCTTTGTTTGTAAGATATGGGTATATCTCTAACAAGGGAAATATCCTCGAATGGAACCCAAATCTATTATACATTGTATATATAATCAATCAACAAAGCAATTAGTTATATTCAGAATACTTGGTACTGCAAAATACATTATCGTTAACTGATTTGTGAAAAAGTCCATTTAAGAGTTCCTTTCAATCGGACTCGTTTGTCTAATAAAAAGATAAAAATCAGTCAACAATTATATTTTCGCATGCACAAAGAATAGAAGCTCATGTCCTTCCGAAATACCATTTTTTTTTAATTTCTCTTTACTTTTCCCTTTGAAAAAAAATGGAATATGCATCTTCTAAGCGTGTTAATAAAAAAAAACGTTAAACATAAAAATACAAAAAAATGTATGCAAAAATAAATATATCATATAAATATTCATAATGAATTTTAGCATGCGTTCTTTTTTAGGATCTTCAAATATCAGCCGATGACAAAATAAATTGAGAATATGAGGTCTATTTTGTTGTACTGTATGGTATGTTATGCATATCCTTTTCTTTATAAAAACTTATTCTTTTCTACAATATTATCAACAAACAATGCTTATATTCGTACAATGCATATACTTGTATATGGTAATATATATGTTAAAGTAATTTATTGTCATGTTTGTTTTTTCCCTTAAGGTACTTCCTCCTTCATTACATGTTTTTTGTCAATCGAATTGCAATGCGTCATCATCAACAATTGTATCCGTTAAAAAATGTCCCGAAGATTCAGCTGCATGGACAGAACGGGCTGAGATTAAAAACTGCAGTGCAGTTCATCAAAACTGTACAAAAAAAGAAAAATTCAAGTACCACTGTGTGCGAAATGCTTACATGAACGATTTATTGGAGGTGTGTGCGCCAGTGTGGCAAAGCTCCGGTAACGTAGCAAAAGATTGCATGATTATATATATATATATATATATATATATATATATATATATATATATATATATATATATATATATATATATATATATATATATATATATATATATAGAAAGCACAGAGAAATTCACTTTTACAAGGATACTCACTTCCGCCCCAGCCCGGGATTGAACTCTCGACCTACGGAATCTGTCTCCTAGCAGTGCAGGAACAGCGGGTTAGACCGCTTGGATATCTAGGCAAGTTAAAAACTTGCTTTCGATGGCGATGGAATTCTCACAACGCGGCCCTACGCTACACGGTCAATGAGAATGGAAGTGAGATACGGTTATCTGGACATTAGGTTTTAGAGGATCGTTACCAATACATGTTGTGATGAAATTAATTTTATTTATAAAGCACAAATTACAACAACTCTCAAACTAATATAACTGCCCTAAGTGAAGGAATATTAATATATATAGAAAGAAAGCACAGAGAAATTCACTTTTACAAGAATACTCACTTCCGCAAAAGTCTTAGACAATGTTTATAATTTTTTAAACATGCAACCGATACTAACCAAATTTTGCCTAGACATAACATATTCAATGTTCTTTGAAATTGGAAAATTTAAGAAACATATATTTGTATTAATAATATTATGATGATTTATATTAAGGCCGATATGGCCTGTCGGCGCACGAATAAAATACAGAATAGTTTTCGCATATAACTATTACATTTGCTTTTATTTCCTTAGTACTATGTAATACTTTGACCTCAAATTTAAATCTCGGAAACCAAAGACAAATTCTTATTAATATGTCAAAATTTCATAGAAATAGCATAAGAGACAGATGATTGGTGTCATGATTTTCAGAGTATTGTTGGAATTGAGTTTGATGAAAATGACGTCGTCAAACGCGTGACCGGCGCACAGAGATGTAATAAATTGTGTTGTATATGATTTATAAACAGCAGATAGGGGAAAAAGGAGTACATACGTGACATTACACGCCATATTTTAATACAGAAATTATTTTTAAATGGCACAATATTCGATGAAAGTTTTCCCCCTTACGGAAAATTAATAAAAAGTAGAGTAGTGTTAGTTAAATGAAGACAATTGGGAACAATCTGGACAATGAACGACGTCAAACAATCAATATTCTCTGCTGCCTACAATGTAAGGTAATCTTTCGACTAAATTTCGACTGAAATTTGAATCTGCTAAAAAAACAAATAAACAACAAACAGACAGTAGTGAACTTAAACAATCCATTAGTCAAGGGTGGTATATCACTTTAAACAAATACTAAATGTTAATAGACGCGAGCGAAGTAGATAAAGGGATCATGAAGTTATAAGAGACGTAATTTACGCTTGCTTAACGCCTTTTTTCCGGTGTACACATAGATTACATGCTTTCTTTATTTTTACATAATTTTCTTATCAATTGAGATGTCATCATGAAACTTGAAATGCATGATCATGATATGTTACTTTTTGATATGACAAGGAAAGAAATTAATTTAAGCAAAGGGAAACTAAACCGTTTTATCTGTCTACGACTTTTTTGGACACCTCGTAATATGTATGAAAGTATTTTCCATGATGAAATATATGGAGATAACATTGAGTATTTACACAATGGAATGCAAACGGATTATTTTGTTTATTTTCTCCACATGCTTCATACATTACAAATACATGTGCATAGCTAAATGTATCTCTCAACTTTCAATAATAAATTAATATGTATGTCTTTTATATTAAAAAGCGAAAAACAGCAGCTAACAACTTTCAAAAATCCTATAGATAAAATACAATTCATGGAGCTTAAACAGACCGAACGCAAGTAATATAATCATGCATATAATTGTATTTTGAAATATTTTTCATGAATTAGAATGCAATTGAAAAGTATAAATGAAATCATAAAAAATCTGTCTGCTGATGATATTGTCATTTTAGCTCTACTGGTCAGAGATCAGAAGAGCTTATGCGATAGTAATGCGTCCGGCGTCCACCCGCCCGTCTGTCTGTATGTAAACAATTTTTTAAAATGCTACTCCTCCTGCAGTTTTGATCTGATTTCAATATAACTTGGCTTATAAGTAGACAAAACTAAGATACATAATTCTGTGTATCTGTTTTTAATTTCGACGGACGGTGTTGGCGTTGTTAAAAAAAATAGAAATTTCTGTGGAATTCTTTCAAAATGCTACTCCTTCTACAGTTTCGGTATGATTTCAATATAACTTGGCACATAAGTAGACTACACTCAGATACATAATTCTGTGTATCGGTTTTTGATTTCGACGAACGGTGTTGGCGTTGTTACTAAAAATAGAAATTTCTGTAAAATTCTTTCAAATGCTACTCCTCCTACAGTTTTGGTATGTTTTCAATATAATTTGGCACACAAGTAGACTACACTAATTTACATAATTCTTTTTATCCGTTCTTGACTTTAGTGAACATTATTACCTTGGCGAATAAAGATAGCAATTTCTTTTACTCTCAAAAGGCTACTTCAAATACAGTTTAAGTCTGATTATAATATAATGCGGCATGCAAGTAGACTACACTAAGAACGTAAAGAGACTTATTCAAGGATCATTATTCTCTTGCTAGTGTAAAGTTTCAATTCCCAACTGCTTAAGTATATTCCTCTTCCTTTGCTCTAAGTACAAATAGTAGAGCTTCAGTCTCGACAGAGACTTCTGGTTTTTTAAGTGTGAATACATGTGTATAAAAACATATTTTATATAGTTTATGTAATTGAAAATTGTGATTTTTCCAATGATTTTGAAAAATCATGTTTTCAAACAGTTGATATGGTGTTACATTTAAAGATTTATATAAGCATTTATACTGCCAAAGTGAAAATTTAAAGAAGTACAGTGTAGTACATTTCTTCAATATAAAATCCTTCTCATTTTTTGCCACTTTTTGAAGAATGAAGTGGTGGAAGAGGTGGATTCCTTGACCAGACGAGAGGAAAACTGAATACAAAATGTTATTTGGACATTAGTTTTAACAGAGGATTGTTACCAATACATGATGTAATGAAATAAATCATGATTTATAAAGCACATTTACAACATCTCTTTAACTAACATTTGCACTGTACTATTCACTTAGGGCAATTATATTACTTTTAGAGTTATTGTAAAATGTGCTTTCTAAATAATAATTACATGTAATTTCATTACAACATGTATTGGTAACAATCATCTGTTAAAACTAATGTCCGAATAACTGTATCTCACTTCAATTCTCAATGACCGCCGCAAGAATTCCATCGGCATCGAAAGCAAGTTTATTGACTTGCCTAGATGGCTGAGCGGTCTAACTCGCTGTTCCTGTACTGCTAGGAGACAGATTCCAAAGATCGAGAGTACAACCCCGGGCAGGGGCGGAAGTGGGCATCCATATAAAAGTGAATTTCTTTGTGCTTTCTATATTAATATTTCTTCACTTAGGACAGTTATGTTAGTTTAAGAGTTGTTGTAATATGTGCTTTGTAAGAAGAATTAATTTCATTGCAACATGTATTGGTAACTAACCTCTGTTAAAACTAATGTCCAATAACTGTATCTCACTTCTATTCTCAATGACCGTGTAGTGTAGGACAGCGCCGCGATATATATATATATATATATATATATATATATATATATATATATATATATATATATATATATATATATATATATATATATATATATATATATATATTTCACTAAGTCTTTTAGTACTAAGCTAACATTTTTGAAAATAATTTTAATAAAATTAGTTTTTATTTGGATTCAACAGTGTCTCTATATATAATCTTGAATGAAACGTTAATTAACATATAATTAATCAATAAATCTTTTCCAACAAGTTATAAAAAATGCTAATTCTCCGTCCCCATAAAATTGACAAATTTCCATTCAGCTATTCCATCTCTTCTGATCACTGTTTGTATTATTTTTTATGTGAATTTTTAGATGGTGGATACATATAATCATGTATTGCATTTTTGAATGTATCATGGTATATAAATGTAATGAAAGATTTTTTTCTAGCTTTGTAACTTTTATCAATCTATGTTTGCCCAGCTGTGTTCAGCCAACAAAATCATTTGCTTGGACATTAAAACATCAAATGGCGATTCGCGCACAATATCCCTGCAGATGATATGCCGTATTACTTTTTAAAAACAAGAACTTATTTCATTTTAGGGTTTTGTGTTGAATTTAACGAGGCTGGAGAGAGGGTTCAAGATAACTATGGAATAAGCTGCGTAAACTTCCAACAACCATGTCCAGACTCATATGCTTCAACAGAAATTTTTAATTGTGAGTGTTTCTGTTTATATACTATGAACCAAAAAACATGGTTTTCACATTTTAAGGTTTAAATGAAGAAACGCATACAGTAAATATTCTTTGTTTAATTCTTTCTAAATGATGCGCATTTCAGTTTGATGTTGGGTAAAGTTCATGTTATCATCTTGTTAGAAGAATGAATATTCACGTAAAATAATCTCTATGGAGTAAGACAACCACTCGCTCTAATTATTGGAAAACATCCCTTACTCGTAGATACCATGTAACTCTGAATTGGAGATACCCCATCCGCTGCCACACCTACTGGATCTTTCTAGGCTGTTGAAATTGAATGGAGGGGGGGGGGGGGGGCTTTGACATTCCTTATAAAACTACCAAATGTTCAAGTCCGGGAATAGGACAGTACATTATCACACAGATGCCTTTATGTCTAAACCTTGGGCGTGAAGCACGTTTACACCGATTAAAGGATGATGCACACTGTCTGAGATGATATAAGTCTGCCACGAGCATCAATTTCGTATCATTTTCCTGCTATCGAAATTGCTTGATTTGATGTTTCTAAAATTGTATCAGGACAATGTAACAATCTTTTAAGCTGGTAATGACGCAAAAATGTTGCGTCAAACGAAGATCCAGACCACTTAAAGTTTAGTTAGATTTGTCCAAAGCTTTCAAATTAATTTAAAAGTAAATGTTGAGTATGTATACTAGATATGGAGTATTTTTCCTCTATGGTTCAAAAGTAAAAGCAAAGGTTAAAAAAAATTTATTTGAACATATATGATAGCTAAGAATCAAGAACATAAGGTTATTGACCTTGGTGTCATTTGGAAGAGCTCAATTAATTAAGAAGGCATATCAAATATGAAGTCTTTTTCTCTCATGGTTAAAAAATCAAGGGGAAGGTTATAAGTTGACAACAGACAAACAGACAGACAGAACAAAAACAAAATGCTTTCCTTATCTATTGATTTTGGTGCATACATATTAAAACAGCAGAAATCACTTATTCCTGTGCAGTTTTAAACCATTATTAATACTTATTTTACGGCTCTTAAACAATGCAATATATCGAGGTAACGCTTCAAAAACCTCGTAAGTTAAAATTTGATAATTTTCATTAGAGACCAAAAAAAAAAAGTTTTTTTGTTTGCTTTTAGTGAGATATCAAAATTGCTTTCACATTTATCATTATTATTGACCATTGTTTTGAAGATGCCGATTTGCAATCTGAACAATGTCTACAATACAGATCATAGTGGATTTACGATGATTTGTCTCAATTTTTTGTAATTTTTCTGATACTTACGACATTTTGCCACAAAAAACATAATTTACAAAAAAATTAAGGTCCACGTAAGTACAAATTTTTCATAGGGGTGGCAAACTGTCAGGTAAGTACATCATTCTCATTGGTGCAGCAAGCAGGCAAACTGTCTTAAAAAGGGTGATAATCGACAGATATATATCACCCTTTTTTTTTAGCTCCTGTAGATGCCTATATTTTACAACTCCTTTTAATCTTCTGCACAGAATTTGGTACAACTTTGCAGATATTTAGTACACATTGTGTAGATGTGCATATTTCCAGAAATTTTCTATTCCATGATAGTTTAATGTAATTATTTTAAAACACAGCTTTTTAATTTTACTTACCAAAGAGCATGAGCCACTTAGGGCCTTATTTGGCTCTGAGAGAATTTCTAAAAAAAAAAAATCAACGCAGTAATGATAAGGCTGTCCGAAGGCTTAAAGTGCCTAAAAATATACATTCTATTTTAAGCTAAATTTTAATTTCAATATGTGATCTTTGTTTTAAATTGCAGTCAACTTGAGATAATAGTTTAATCAGGTATTATAATAAAGCATTTCTGTGATGTCACATGACTGTGTTGATCACGTGACGGACATTTATGGTATTCTTAAATGTTGCAGAAATCGCTTCGACACAAGTGCGAAACAAAATAATTGTGCGAAGTCTGTTACATACATCAATTCATCGTGATCTCTGGTACATAAAAAGTGCGGGGGCCAGTTTAATTTTTAATTCTTAAGAAAATATTGAACGACAAATTCAACTAACTAACATAAGAAGGGGTATTTTCCACTCTTTATCACGATTTACACAAAAATGGATAAACTGCATACGATCCTCCAGCAACATTCAGTTAGAGGACATACTTCTTTCGATTCATGCAGAATATCTCCAATTTATCCTTGTCTTTCACTTGTGCCAGTCATATAAACACGATTCAATAAATTCTAACTCTGTCTACGGACGTGTAGGGGGAGCGTTTCATATTTAATTTTTCGCTACTCTTTGAATATGTGCATACTGGACAAGCGAAAGGAAAAGGGATATCAATATTTTAAATGTTCAACATCATAGCAGCAAAAGGAGCATAAAAAACAATCCCAGCACTTGAATTAAACAAAAAAGCCCTTAAACAATCTACATGCCATGTGTAAAAAGTATGACAATATCCCTGTCATGTAAGCTCAAGTTTGTAATTACTTGATGTCATATTCTATTATGACTTAATATCTAAGTAGTTCAGAGAAGTTAGTGCAGTTTGAACAGTTTGATATTTTTACGGACAGCCTTATCCTAGCCGCGAAAACCGCACAGTTTTGGTTGCAATTGAGCATTTATCACTTGGAGTGTTTGTGACCACGTATCTATTAATTTTGACATAAATTCTCATCTAGTCAATGTATTATGACGTAATAAAATGCGTCATTTTCCTCATATCCTGTAAATTCCTTTAAAATGACCTAAAGTTGAAGCATGTTTTCAATATTTCATATAGAACACTACCTCTGATCGAAAATATGCTAATACATAATGGAAGCTCTGTTTCTGAAGATCAAAAACATGTTTTATTTTTTTTCGATCGAGGGCTGTGCTCATATTTTAATTCTTTGCTGAAGGTAGTCAAACATCAATTGAAATTTCTCAAACCTGTTTTCCAATATCTGGATTCTTCAAACTAAAGGTTTTTTTATATGGAAAATTAAATGAAAGCACGAAGTGTCTACTTTATTTTGATATATGACATGGGAAAGAGGGTGATCGTTAACTTATTGATAAAAGAACAGGGCCATTTTATGCAAACGATGGCTCTTGCTCTTTAAGGTCAAACCTTCTACCCAATATGTATCAGCTGACAAAGTGTTATAATTCTAGGCCTGATCAGGTTAAGGTTATGAGCCAGACACGAAAAAGATAACAGAAGGTTGTAATATAATACATAATGCACCCCGTCTTACATTAAATGCAAACAACAGGTCATTAATACATATTGACATCACGTTCAACATTGTCAACATTTTTCACAAAGCCTACTGTGTTTTGTTCAGCCTCAACTAGACCCTTTGACTTCAATAAATAATGGGCATCTTGACTGGCCAGAGGAAATAAGTTGTTGTCAATTTTAAAAGGTCAAAGGTTTGTCGAGATATTGTATGGAAACAAAAGTACAACTGAAAGACAGAGGTACAACCGGATGACTGACGGACAGACGGAAGGACCTAAAAATGTCAAAAATGATTCAGACAGAGAGTCATGAGAGATTCAAGTATATAATATTGATTTGAATTCAGGGTGTGTAAAGTGATTTTGACCATATGGTGTAACCTAGATAATTACCTAATAATAAAATACAGTCGACATATAGCTGGATCGACTAATAGGCGAGTGTATACGATAGTCTTTGTAAATATTGTACAGAAAAATTTATATACCATGCACTAAGTGGTTTGAAGGTAATAAATTGAACTTGAAAAAATGTAGTTCATATCCATTTTACATGCAAATATAGAGGAAAAGAATCTCTAAGACTGCTAGTTTTCTTTAATGGAACAATAGAGGCATGAATTGCTATCTTGATATCTTAACACCTTTAAGTTATGAACTCTAAGACACATGTATATATTTAGGTTAAAAACTGCACATGATTCATTATATTGATAAATCAAATTTAAGTAATCAGAAACTTATATTGTAGACCCAGGATGTTATACATTAGTGGAAAACAGAGAGAAGACCACGACATTTAAGTATGGTTATCAAGGAGGAAAAGGAAAAGGATCATCTGACACGTTGTAAGTATAATATTCATCCTAACTAAAATGTTAAAATGGAAAACAATTTTACAAAGAAAACATTTCTGCAAATATCTAAAAAAAATGTTGAGATGATTTTTAAAAAAAATGTGTGTTTGCCCTCTTATGACTCAGGGTAAAATTAAATGGGGTCGGTAGGTAAATGGGAGAATTCTTTTTCTAGAAAATTTCAACAAACTTATAAACGCAATGAGAAAATTAAGGAATATAAAGACACAGATATCGGATCACAAGTTTCACAGAGATTAAAACAGGATTTGTTGAATCGGGCCAAACTAAGCCAGTCGGCAAGGAGAGGATAAACATTATCTTTTTAAGATGGCCCAATTTACATTTATTAACATAAAAAATTTAAAGATGAATGTAAGGATTTCAAAGCAATATACTACAAAAAAAATGAAAGTGATAAATCCTATTTTTAATCCCACTCAATCAATTTCAAAATAGATAATTAAATATAAAAGAAATAATAAAATTGATAATTAAAAAATAGATAACAAAATTATAAGCGAAAACAAACACGTATTTTCGCTGTAATCGGTATAATTCTTTATTATGCATGGAAGCTAGTACTGAGAATGTTTTTTTTTCCAGAATAACTAAGATAAGGATTAAAAAATCTATCTTTAATAATTATACTGATTTGTTTCTGAACATATTTCCAGTCATATGTCAATTGAGGGGCGTCATGTGACTATCAAGACCTAACAACTTGTACCTATTTTAGTGACTTAAATACAATATTGATTTATTTTATTGTTTAACACCCCTTTCAAGAATTTTTCTCTCATATGGAGACGTCACCATTTCCCAGAGTTATCATTCTACTTATACCTTTTTCGTCGTCTAAAAAGTAGTACGGAAACTGAGGAACGTTATTTTTTCTCAAATGTTGTTCAAAATGGTCTCCAAGAAGATTAACTCCTTTAGATTTTTTTTTTGCCAATACTGCATGTTGTTTGTTAATAAATACTAAATTATGTTGACATTTGTCGGCAAAGTGTTTTAAATTTTCCACGTACGTAATATCCTGCCGAGAAATAATCCCTTGTAAAGTATGGTGAACAAGAGGTCCAGGGGCCACATTGCTCACCTGAGCAAATTGGCTAGGAAAAAGCAGAAATCAGATTAGAACTGAAAAGTTCACTGTATGGAGGGGGGGGGGTTGAGTTTTGATACTACTTGATTGCCTTCATAAGTTCATATTAATACAGCATAGAACTTTGCTGTTCTTGATAGAAAGATGTTTTAAAAACATTTTCTTCTTATATATAACTTCATAATAATTTGAAATTGTTTCCACATTGTTTCCCTCCCTACCCAAAAGGGCCATGATTTGAATAAATTTAAATCTTTAATACATGAGGATGCTTAAATGACAATATGAATAAACATAGCTTTTCTGTTCCTGGGATTTTTTTCCCTTATTTTTCTATGAAAAACTTTGATCCACCATTGTGGCCCCAACCTACCCTTGGGAGTTATGATTTGAACAAATCTAATTCTATACTACCCAAAAATACTTCCACAAAAATACTCCCCGTGGGGATCCGGGTAAAAATAGGTCTTCAGGTCGTAAAAGGCGACTAAATATGGCGGTCCTTCGGATGAGACCGTATAAACCGAGGCCCCATGTCACAGCAGGTGTGGCAAGATAAAGATCCCTCCCTGCTCAAAGGACGTAAGTGCCGAGCATAGGCCTAAATTTGCAGCCCTTCACCGGCAATGGTGACGTCTCCATATCAGTGAAATATTCTGGAGAGGGACCTAAACAGTATACAATCTATCATATAAATACTAGTGTTACTAATCATGACATTGCTTTTCTTGAGAAGATTTTGGAAAAATATATACTACTGTAAAACTTGGATCCCCCATTGTGGCCCACCCTATTCCTGGGGGTTACGATTTGAACAAACTAGAATCTACACTACCTGAGGATGATTCCACATAAATATCACTAATAATGGCTTTGAAGTACTTAATAAAAATTTGATCGACTTTTGTGGCCCCAACCTACACACAGGGGTCATGATTTGAACAAATTTGAATCTACACTACCTGAGGATGCTTCCACATGAGTTTAATTTTTCCTGGTCCAGTCACTGTGGTTCTTGAGAAGAAGATTTTTGAAAAATGCCATTAATTTTTCACTAATTCATAATTATCTCCCCTTGGAAACAGGCTTGGCCCTTCATTTGAACAAACTTGAATCTCCTTTACCTAAGAAAACTTTGTGTCACGTTTGGTTGAAATAAGCCCAGTATTTCTTGAGAAGAAGATGAAAATGTGAAAAAGTTTTCGACGACGCCAACGACGACGGACAACGGACAAATTTTGATCAGAAAAGCTCACTTGAGCCTCTGGCTCAGGTGAGCTAAAAAGCGATATCTGATTTTAATCTTCATAAATAAACCTTCACTGAAATACGGCTGAATGGTAACTGATATATGACTGAAGGGTCACTGAAATATGGCTGAATAGTAACTGAAATATGGTTGATGGGTCACTAAAGTATGGCTGAAGGGTCACTGAAAGTCATGTGCCATTCTTTTTGAATGAATGGTCACTGAATTGTAACGGAATTGTTATAGAAAAGATCTTCAATAGTGACCATTCCATCACCATTCCGCTTCCATTCAGTCATCTTTAAGTCGACAGAATGGTTAGATTTCAAACCGTGGATCTTGTCCTGAGAGTACATTTCTTAATTTAACATCATACTCAAAGTATCTAAACTTTAATTTTATTTTGAAAATACATTAGATATGCCAAAGAACGAAGAAAATTACAAGAAGATTCACAATAATTAAAAAGTTTAAGATCTAAAGTATCCATTTAGTTTTATCAGAAATAGGGGGGGGGGGGTTGCTGATGAAATTTCTCACCAGTAAAGATCTGTTAGAAATGAAAAATATAGGAAAAAATAATAATTTTAAAAAATCACATATTTACGCTAAAAAGAATGCATGACAAGAACCCGGATTTGTGGATGGGGTTGAATTTCTTTTATCATTAAAGGTTGCAACTGCAACGCTTAATGATACACTTATGTGTATCATTAGTCGTCGGCTATGTCGATATTTGCTTCTTTCATTAAGCATCAGTGTTGCACTGCATTTGTGACGTTTAATGATATAATTCTATCATTAAGCGGCGATTTAGCATTAGCAGTTACGAATGTCAGCTATTAATGCAATAATTTATGACATTAATGGTTGGAATTGCAACGCTTAATGCTATTTGTATCATTAAGCGGCGTTTTATTATTAGAGGTTGCTACAACGCTATAACTACTGCGCCACGCGGGCGACTACAAGATAAGATAAAGATACCCTACCTCAAATGTGAGACACAACACACATTTTATATTTTAAATACCTATAAATAAACACTATATATAGTCCTTAATCTCATCACAGTCGATTTAGAATAAACTGTTTCATTTTTTTTAATTTTTTTTTTACAGATTGATTGTTATCTTTTCTTGTCTTGGAACTGTGATTGGACTTATGCCTTGTATTCTCATTGTATGTTGTAAGTGGAGAGAAATTAAAAGTTGTATAAAAGAAAGAAATTATTTTGCAGTAAATGCATGACATGTACGTTGACAATGACAATGACAATGATTTATTCTCTTAAATGTACAAACTTGCATTGTAGAGAGGAGGTAGGAAAAGATACAGACACATAGAAAAAGAGTATAATACATGTTCGAGGGTTGTCCGTTAAAATCATGGACAAGTTGTCGAGTTTGAAAAATAATCATCACTGCGTTATTAAAATTTCACCACTCTTTAGAACATATATTATGAATATACAGATCAAAATTCAAATAGATATATGCATAAATACACAAATTGTGAGAGTTTATGTTATGCATTGTATCGCCCCACGGAGCACGACTGATAACGTCAAAGTGTCTAAAACAGCGTTACGTGACATCTTTGCTAAAAATGAAGCTGGAAAGTCCCACTTAAATTTAGAAATTCCATTGATTCACCTACTTGAGTCTCCATAAACATTTGATGAACCAATCTGAAACACACATGCGATCTACCCCTCCCCCATTTCCATGTGTGCCACCAACAACCTCTCCAGGGGTCCCTGTTATTCCTGGGCAGACATTCATGCCTCCACACTTTTACATTACTCCAGCCCGGGTCACACATATGCCCCTGATCAGCGTCCTTCTCCAGGGCCAGGGCTGACATATGCTCCAGAATTATTTCTTACACCATTTAAAGTACCAACGTTAGCTCCTGGCAAACGGTTTCAAAAAGCCTGGAGTTTAATTAATTACAGAAAATTGCTGTATAAGCGCCATCATTCAACTAATAGAGAAAATTATATCGACGGTCTACATTGGCAGCGTCTTTCGCTATTACAATAGCAGCTTGTCCGTATTTTTGTTCTACCTGGGGACTCGATCAAAAACACTTCGCTCAAAAAAAGTTCCATTTCATGTATATACTTAAGATCTTGTGATATTTTTTAAAAATATTTTTTTTTTCTTCTGTATTCATTTAAAGGTGTCATTACAACACTCTTATCAAATGAATTGTTCTCCGATGCTCCGTAACGTCATCAAACGTCCCTATTTTTCGTGTATAATGTTTTAACCACTTTCCCATTTCGAATGCTCTTAAAACTGTCAAAATTAACCAAATGCCCCAACCGTTTTAAAAAGATGACAAAATTGATTGAGAAATCGAATATTTTTTTTATTTTTTTTCCCAATCTTATGTATTTAAATTTTTATTTCGAATTAATACTTGTGTATTCTCTGATATAACCTTGGTGTTTTTGCCGTGCGCCGTAGGGCCGTACCCTACATTCATATTCAAGCATTATAAAATCTTTATTTTGTCTATATATTAACAAAAAAAAAAATTATGATGCACTTATTCATGATGAATAAACTTTTACTGAAAATTTCAGCTTAGTGCGCCCATTACTTTCCGAGAAAAACGCTTTGTCCACGATTTTACCAGACAACCCACGTACAATAAACAGTACAAAATATCATGTTAAAGTTCAAGTCAGTTATTTTCATCTATAATTTGTTTGACAATCAATAAAAATTTACATAATTTTTACAATGATGGACAGAATGTTGTTGTAAAAAGTTGTTTAAATTTCTCTATATTTGGTCTACATGTGTGAGATTTTGAAATATATTTGATTTGAACATATTTTATTAATATGTAAAATACATAAATGGATTGGGCAGCAGGCATAGCCTTTATAAGCCCTCTTCATTAATTGAAAATTAAAATGAAATATTTTTTTACCTAGCCTCTTTAATTTCTTTTTGTGTGCATTCAAAAACATAATGGAATTCATCACCAATCTTATAAAAATCACAAAGTACAAATCCTTTGTTCTCTTAGAAGACCATACCATCTCCCAGTTTCAGTAGGGAGTTTAAAGTTATTACATCTAAATTTACATAACAATATTGAAAAATTTCTAGGTAGATTAACGAGAAATCTTTCTCGTTCAAATATTACTTTATAAATGCGATAATTTACACCCTTTAATGAGTTAAAACATTGCCAGTTTTGGATATTTTGGTCAACAAGTATTCTTTTTATTTCATTTTTCACCTATGCTACACTGTACATCTGTTGTGTTGTCCATAAATAAGATAATTCACAATCATCTAAAATGATTTCAGCATAGTTGGCCCAAGGCAAATTATGCCTTGATGCTAGTACATACATTTTGTAGCAAATTTATCCATCATTTGAGAAAAATATAGTTTTGCCCAAAAAATCATTCTCACCAAAATATTAATAATAAGTGGGAATCGGCCAAGTTCCCAATATACCATGTAATTTGGCGTTTTAATGTTCAAACCTAGTATATATTTACAATATTTTACGTGAAGTTTATCGATTGAAGTATTTTTTTGTAAATCTCTATATTTTACATCCGTATAACATATTGGTTGTACAATTCTGTCAATAAAATCTATCTGACAATCCATAAAAAGACATTGCTTGTACAATTCTGTCAAACAAACCTATCTGACAATCCATAAAAAGATTATGTTGTTTACATTTTGATATCACTCCATACATAGCTTTTACAGATTTGTATTGTTTTTTTTATATTTTGATTAAAAAAACCTGATTTTGAAAAATATATTATATAAGTACTTATAACTATCAACAATCTCTAGACTTATTCTATCATAGGTAAAATATAAATCATGTGTTATTCGACTTCTTTCGAAAATCATTGCTTTTGTTTTGTCGACATTTACTTTTAACCGCCATTTTATACAATATTCATGAAAACAATTTAACATACTTTGTAATGACTCACGGTTTTCAGCAAATAAAACAGTGTCATCAGCATACAGCATTGCAAAAAGCTTAATATATACGTGAAGTACATTCTCAAAAATTACATATATTTTCTCTAGACCAGTTATATCATTCATGGTAGGGAATGATTCTATATCATTTAAATAGAGAGAGAACAGAAAAGGGAATTAATTCTCACCCTGTCTTACACCAAGTTGACAATTGAAAGTATCTGAATTTACTTTAAGTTTTACCTTGATCCCCTCATACATTTTCTTGATTATTATAAAACATTTCCATCTATATTACAAACAAATAGTATTTTGTTCCAGCGTGCTATTCTCCACACATAATCAAACGCTTTTTCAAAATCAATAAAGGCACAACAAATTCTTCTCTTTTTAATATTTAGATAATTGTATGCAAAGTAAATATATGATCAGTTGCACCATCATTTTTAAGAAATCCAGCTTGATTTTCTTGTATCATTTTGAATTTTTCTTAATATCTATTAAGTCTATTATTAAAAATGGATGTAAATAACTTTCCAACACAACTAATAAAAGTTATTGGGAAATAATTTTTAGGTTCAGTATCATCACCTTTGTTCTTATTAATAGGAATTATTTCACCACACAACCACTCTGAGGGGGAAACAACCACTATTGAAAAAGGTATTGAATATTTTATGATAGAGGGGCACCATTATGTTGCAGGAGATTTTAATATATTTATTGTATATGTCATCATTTCCACATGATTAGTTTCTTTTACGACTTTTTATACTTTGCATTATTTTTCCATGTTAAGACATTTATAGACTCATTACACTGTAAATTAGAGAGAATATCTATATCCTCATTTGATAAAACATAGTCAGGTATTTCATTAACTTTTTCAGTATTTAAATCTTAAAAAAAAGCCATACATCGTTGAAATTGAATACAATCATGTACAGCTGATCTTCAGATATCCGGACACCAGACAGCCGGATGCTTCAGAATGTGGTTTTATGAAATCCATTTCCATATGTATTTATTCGTTTTTATTTAATTTTTTCATATCGCTTTGAGATATATAATCTTAAAATTTGATTAACTAAAAGTTCTATTGTGCATCTTGATTGAGTTGCCTGAGTCAAGTTTTATTCTGTGATATCTTTGGCTTTTTCATTTGATTGGTTATTTCCTATTTTGTCATCCAATAATTCATTTTCATTATAAGTATAAATATACCGCGCTTTTGCTATGCATGTCAGAGCAGTAATACGTTTTAAAGAAGTACAGAGAATATTTAAAATCCAGTGTCCATCATACGCATCTTATGGTATGTAACTAATATACATGTATTTGATTATGAGTTTCATAGCCATATTAAGATTTGGTTTACGTAATTTTTTTTGATTTCAAACTTTTTACTTTATTGTATTTTTGCATTCAAAGTTATAAATGATGAGCCTCTCTAAGATTTCAATATGATATGTTTACAGTACACGTTTTTTCATAGAGTTCTTTTTTTCTTAAACGTATATTGTAGAAATATATCAAATATTAATCATTTTCATTTTCTGTAATTTTGACTTATTATGTACTTTGTTTATCATGTTTATTTTACATCAACGCCTTTATTTCCTCAATAAATTATAAAAACAACATCTGCCTTACTGCTCGGTTACAAGTATCCGGACGATTTTTCAATAGAACTGATTTTTTTTCACGTTATTTTGTCTTCTTAAACTGGTAATTCAGGCCCCAGGATCATAAAACATCTTAGTTTAAGTCAAAAAATGTCTTAGATGCTGAATTTTTTTAAAGGTTAAGCAGCTCAAAATGAAAATGCTTTCCGATTTTGTATCATCAATCTGCTGTCATACGCAAATTAAGAGTTTTCTTTAACATGTTTTTAAGATCTTATAGATGATAGACATTTTGACTTAAGTCTAAGTCTGTTTCATGATCCTGGGGGCAGGTATCCGGACGCTTCACATGTCAAGACAAATTGATTAGGAACCAATGTGTCCAGCTAAATGAGCTTCAACTGTACAGTTAATTCTCGGTAAACCGCCACCTTTTGTAATTTAGAAATCATTACGGTATAACGAATTTGGCGATGAATTGAATTTACAATCTTTTGGGAAACAATAACTAGAGTTACCGTTTTGGAAATACTTTACCGTTTCTTTACTTATTATAACATACACCTGTATATATAGAGGATATCTATATTGTGTGATTTGATATTGGCTTTATCCAACGAGTTGAAATGGTGTATATATTCGCGAGGCTAGCCGAGCGAATATACACCATTTCAACGAGTTGGATAAAGCCAATATCAAATCACACAATTATATATGTTCTATTTATCTCATACGATTTTCGGTTAACAAAACTTTGAGACTTCCCCTGCCAAACTACATGATTGATTGCTAATTCAATTTGATGACGTATAACTTGATGACGTAGCACCGTTGATGTTATGGCATACCTCGAAAGAAAGTAGATCGTTTTCAAAATTTAGAATTTTTGCTATCTGCATCTTTGAAAACATTATTTGACAATTGCTGGAGCTTTACATCAAACGGACTTCTGACTGAAAGTTGTAAGGACAATTCGATCATGAAAAGGAACTCTTTGGACGATGTCAATACAAAACTCGATAGGCAAGGCTAGGGGCCTACTTGTAGATTGACTACAGACTAGGTAGGCATACGTAGCATAATATAAGAAACCCTTATTGAAGATGTTAAAGGATTCTTATAACAACAACTTAACTGCTAGGCTTTACTTTCTCAGAAAACGATTTAAAATGGGGGGGGGGGGGG
>PRKT01000740.1:199074-211532 GCA_003671525.1 Saccostrea glomerata
GGGGGGGGGGGGGGGGGAGTAACATATAGGCCTACATGTCTTTTTTGGCTTTTAAAGATATTATTGCTCTATATCATTTATTTTATTAGGGCAATGATAGTGATCACAAATAAAAGTTGCAAATAAAATTTTGAAGCGAGGGATCGTGTCAAAACCGGAAGTGCTATTGATAAAGCATCTACCCGTTGATAAAGCATAAGTTTATCCAACGGCCTGTATCACCAACACGTATGAGATAAATAAAAGATATCATATTTGTTGCTAACATTAAGGTATTTTAATTAAGGAAATTTCGTTAAAAAAAATTGTGCAGTTATGTAACAAAGACAAGTATGTAAATATGCTCGTTTGGGATTGAAAAAAAACATGCTAGGTCGATCGTCGTTATATTTTGCCCATAGTATGTAAAATGATTTTTAAAGAAATTCATTGTTGATGGCATCATTGTAAATAAAACGTTCATGTTTTGATTTTGGCTCACCAGAGCCGAAGGCTTAAGTGAGCTTTTCTGATAAAAATTTGTTCGTTGTCTGTTGTCGTTGTCGTCGTTGTCGTAAACTTTTCACATTTTCATCTTCTTCTCAAGAACCACTGGGCCAATTTCAACCAAACTTCAAAGTATCCTTGGATTAAGGGGATTAAAGTTTCTTAAAATGACGGGCTTCGCCCTTTTCAAAGGGGAAATGATTATGAATGAGAGAAAAAATAATGGCAATTTTTAATAAATCTTCTACTCAATAACCACTTTGCCAGGAAAATTGAAACTCATGTGGAATCATCCTCAGGTAGTGTAGATTCAAATTTATTAAAATCCAGACCCACGGGGGAAGGATAGGGCCAAATTGGCCGATGAAAGTTTTACATACGAGTATTAAGGAAAAATCTTTAAAAATCTTCTTCTCAAGAACCACTAGGCCAGAAAAATTGCAATCATGTGGAATCATCCTCGGGTAGTTTAGATTCAAGTTTGTTATAATCATGACCCCCAGGGGGTAGGGTGGGGCCAAAATGGCCGATTGAAGTTTTACATTGGAGTATATAAGAAAAATCTTCTTTTCAAGAACCATTGGGTCAGGAAAGATGAAACTCATGTGGAATCATCCTTAGACAGTGTAGATTCAAGTTTGTTAAAATCATGTGTGGGGCAAAAATGGCCGATCAACATTTTACATGGGAATATTTAGGAAAAATTCTTCTCAAGAAACCTTGAGACAGGAAAGAGGAAACTCATGTGAAATCATCCTCAGGTAGTGTATGAATGTTTAAGGCATTCTCAGATAGTATTAAAATTCAAGCACCCTCCACCCCCACCCCGCAACCAACCCAACTCGGTAAACTTTCAGTTTTGCTCTGATGTGTGCTTTTTCCTAGCCGATGTGCTCAGGTGATCGATGTGGCCACTGGGCCTCTTGTTTAAGCAATTTTTGCATTGTTTAACGAAGAAAAATTTAAGTTTAAGCTGCTTGTTACCCAACTCCCAAATTTTCTATGGGCAAACCTTACCTTACCTTACATGTTTCGACGCTATTAATAATATCAATAAATTTGGTACAACCACCACCACCAAAGCTTTTCTTACCTTCCTTGCATGTATGTACATTAAATATTTAAAACATTGGTATATTAATTTTTGAAGTGCCATCCTTTTGCTGTATACTTACTGTTTTTTGCAAATAGTGTTCATCAGTAAATTTAGGGGATCAGTACAATGATATGTTTATGTGTAATTACTTTTTGATCCAGTCTCCTATCACGTACATGTAAAATATATATATTTCTGTAATAATGATATTGTTTTGTAATGATAATTCCGATATTAAATTATAATTCCTGGTTAAAGTTGAGAATTTATTCAAGTCCAAAAGTATAAAATCACAAATTACATTTTTACACAAAATTTCCAAAAGTGAGAGTGAAGTATAAACAAACTCACGCATTTTTTTCTTTGACAACTCCTCTCACATTTCATAGATGAGCCAATGAAACAAGTTTTAAGACAGTTGTGAAATTAGGGGAAAACTTGGTGACATTATACATTTATTGACTGAGTTCGAGAGCAATATGCGTTTTGTTGGACCCAAGAACCAAACTGTCTGCCTGAGGCCGTTTGGTTCGAGGGTCCGACAAAACGCATTTTGCCAGAGAACTCTGTCAATAAATGTTTTGTTATACCTTTCATTTTATTATATATTTTTTGAAATTCACGTATTTTGTACTATATTCTGTAATGTACATTAGATTTGTCACTGTTTCAAACCAAAGAATGAAAATGAAATTAAGCTTCGCCCATTCTGTGACGTAAGCGGTCCAACATCTCTCCGAGCGGTCCAACATCTCACTCAGCTGTCCAAGATCGATTTTTTTATGCCCGCTCAGCAAAGCATTCAAAATGTTAGACTTTTTTCTGTATAGATTTTTATAGGAACAAATTATTAAAGGTATAACAACAATTTATAACACAGGAAACAATTTCAGTAAGCATAACAAATTCAAAGAAACACCAGTCTAAGATCTGACCCTAAACTTCATAACAATTATGAGCTATTAGCATCGATACCGTGGGATGAAGAGATATGTCAAGTTTGAGAAATTACAAACACGTGCAGCAGTGCCCTTTCTGAAGATCGAATAAAACAATTCATTTCAATTACAAATTCCCGGTACATCGATCATAATATTTAAACATAAACAAGTACATGTACATCTAAGAAACTAACAAATTGTCTTTACCAAATTTACCTTTATACGCATGTATATAACAATTGTTTTCTTTTTTCGTCATTTTATGACAAATTTCATCAATAACAATGGTGTTGTTTTATTTGATTAAATCTCAGCTAAAACAGAGGTACAGTGAAATTGTACATAATGAGGAAACATAAAAAACATACGTTTGTAACCATAGTAACATTAAACTAGAGGTACTGTGAGCAGTGAACTCACAAAATGATACCCTCCGCCTCCCATATGTAGAAAATGACAGTGCCCTTGTTTTGCTGTGGGAAACGCAAAATATGTCTCGGATCAAAAAGCAAAATAGGAGATGCACATAATAAGGATTCTGTGAAAGTTTTATCAAGTTTCATTCAGTGGTTTGAGAGTAGTTGCTGATAAGAGATTGTAACCCAAAGTGTAATAGACAGACGGACATACAGCTAGACGGACGGACATACCGATTACTATATACCCTCCCGCTTTTTAAGCGGGGAAAACATAAAACCAAGTGTTTCTTTGTAGTTTATATTAAAGCAGTATTATGGATTTTAACCCCGATGTATTTATTTTTATCCAAGTGTCTGCAAAAATCTATACTAGGCTTTTCAAAATAGCCTAAACTCTACAATTTTCCCCCAGACAAATCCTACCTAAAAATGGGGGAGATATTTCTTCTATGAGGTAATGTTTCTGAAATACAAAGAATTATTTATAGAACTATAATGTGTTTTGGCAAAAAAGGTAAATTCATTTCAATATCTTGTTCTTTTAAAAACTTGTGTCGAAAAAAAAAAAAAAAAAAAAAACATTGGCGATTTTAGTCCGTGTTGGTTGTTATGGTATCCATGAACGATAGAAACTATTTTATTATGAAGTATCGTTTAACATTCTTATTTGGCACTTAAAAATTATTTGTGTTATAATATATATGTATATATTTCCCTAATAATTCATCCATTTATGATATCATAAATTGAAGTATTTCAAAAATTAAGGCATCAATTAAGGCATTAATAAAAAAATGAAAATAGTGCTGTTAGGAAAACAGCTGCGTGCTTATTTGATTTCCTTGATGCAATCAATACTTTTCTGTAATAAATCGCAGTACTTCAAAAATTGACAGACACATTTAAACCAAAAATGACCAAAAATGACCTGTAAAGAAAGTTTGATCAAATGTGGAATCATTATTGCAAGTGTTGTTTCTGTGTTTGCAACATGTAAAGGGTGAGAAGGTTTGATGATATGGTCTATTTGTAAAAAGAAAAATAGTTAAATTAATTTCTGGGTATAAACGATAAAAAATTTTACTTCTTATTTTCATATACTTTAGAATTTCCCCAGAAATAAAGTGTTGTGCTGGATATAAATGGGATGAAATTTCAAAAAAATGCAAAAGTAAGTTCTTGTATGGATTGTAATTATAATTTAATGAAATTAATTTGCAAAATATAAACAATCAATTTCCTTCTAGAGTGCAATGCTGGTTTTATTGGTTTGAATTGTGAACTGCCTTGCAAATATCCTTTATATGGCCTTTCCTGTCAAAAACTATGTGATTGTGCAAAAGATGATTGCAATTATGTCACTGGATGCAACAGAAAATCTACTGAAATCGGAAACAAATTAGATGAAGGTAAGACTTGGAGGAAGGGGGGGGGGGGGGGCTAGGATTGTTATACACAGAACGAATTTCATAACAACATTCAATCGACGGAATAGTAACTGAATGCCCACTGAATGATCACTGAAGATCACTGAAATGATCCTTTCCCGTATCTTTTCCGCGACCCTTTCGTTACTGTTCAGTTGACTGAAAGGCAGATATATTTCAATGACCTTTCAGTAATTTTTCAAATGCTTTCATATATAGTTTGATTATTTATTGCTATACATTTGCTTATTTATTGCTATACGTTTTTGCCCGACGTCGTGCGTCGTGGCCCCTTGGTCAGGGATTGTGCTATTAGGGCGGGGCTTTATTGATTATATAGTCAAAGTGCATAAAATGAATATGACTGCATTTTCAAAAATTGTGAATTTCATGGCTCCAGGGCCAGTGTTTCTGGTGTTAAGCCGAGGGTCTATTGATTATATAGTGAAAATGCGTTAATTCTTGGAAAATCTTTTTCTCTGTTTCTTGGCATTTAAGCAATAAACTATCTGTATAAAATTATGATCAGGAAGGATGCTTCTCCCCAATTTGTGAATTTCATGGCCCTGGGACAGGGATTCTGACGTTAGGGCGGGTTCTAATGATTATGTTGTGAAAATGCATTATTTCTTAAGAAATTCTTTTCATTTGCTCCTTGGTTATATGCCAATGATCTAGATAACATAATTATGATGACAAAAGATACCTCGTTCAAAATGGTTCATTTCAGGACCGATGGGATTGGGGTACCGCAGTACCGTAAAGAAAGTAATGCTTTGAATTAAATCTACTCTTTGGTTTTAATCAACCATTTATGATGAAATAAAATTGAAAACCTATGATAAATTTTTCCACAACTTTGAAATATGTGGTCCCAGGGTCAGTGGTTCCTATGGGTAAGGATGCACAACTGTTGGTTATAAAGAGGAAATGCATTTTCTCTGCGTTACTCTGATCTATCTCTGTGTATAAATTAGCAAAATAAGCATGCTATGTGTATAGTCATAAATAACTGTGCCTCCTACAAAACTGTGAATTTCATGGCTTGTGGTCTAAAACACGAACCAAATTTAATTGTTGGAGAGTTGTTACATGATACTCAGGTGACCTATAAGGTCTGTGGGCCTCTTGTTTTAAAAAAGTTTATTTCACTTCCTGTTATAATAGCATTATGTTTATCTACTTGAATAAAAAAGAAAGAACTTAATGCAAGAAAAAAACTGAACAAGGGCAAATTAAACCGTAATCTCTGGCTTAGGAGTCTGACTTTATCTATAACACTACAACGTCTTGATGTCAGATCATTGTTATCATAAATTCTTTGTCTAGAAAATTAATGAAACCATTTTTAAACAGAATCTTTGAAAAACTTAATATTTACAATTGCAAAGTTTCTTCTACAGACATTAACATAAATAGTTATTACAATTGATGAATTTTGTTTTAAAACTAAGTCTCTTAAAAGCTAAAACATCCTGCAGTTTTGACAGGAAAGAAACATTTTTAAAATATGAAATTTCTTCTCGAAAACGTATAGACAATAACTAATCTGCCTCATCGTTCAATAAAAGATAGGTGTACTTTCATGAAAAGAGAAAGACTTATAGAATGTGCTAGATTGGCCAAAAAAAAAAAGAAAAATAATGAAATCTATATTGGAGCTAAAAAAATAAAATAACATTTTGTTATGTAAATAAGAAAATTTTTCATTATTTAATATTTTTCAGATAAACTGATTGTTAATGCATTTTATAGCTTATTAAATTAATAAGCCAGTAAAAATATTTATCGTCGATTTGAAGATTTTATAGAAAGAAAAAAAGGACAAACATATATGACGGTGAATAAAATTTTTTTTCAAGTATCCTATTATTTTTTTTTTATTATTATTATTTGTAGAATTTGTGTTCTTTAGTTCTTATACTGTAACAAAAAATTCTAATATCATCTTGAATTTGATGAGTCCACAGTTGAATTGGTGTCATTTATTTTGTAAAAGTTTACGTTAAAATTTTTTGTCTATAATCATAATTCAACAATTTTGTAAACAATTTGAAAACGATTAAAGCGTGATTATTAGTTTAAGGTACCTGAAATTTATCTCGATGAGATTACAAAACAAAGTTAAACTGTGAATAAACCTATTCGAATAATAACTGATCATAATCTCATGATATGCAAATATAAAATCACAGAATTGAAATATCGACAAGGCACTGAAACGTGACGGAAAGGTCACTAAACGATAATTGAAAGGTGTCCGCAAAATATTGACTAAAAGAAACCTGAAATGTGGCTAAAACGAAACTGAAAGGTCATTGAAGTGTATTTGCCATCCAGAGACTGAATAACCAGTGAAAAGTCGGCGAAAGCTATCTTTCAGTATTCACGAAAGGTCTTCTTTCTTTCCCTGATAGATAAAATACAAACTGCTTCTTTGTCAAGAATACTTTACATTATTTGCATGTTCGCCAAGAGACACGCCAAGTTATCGGAAATGTTTTTCCACTGAATCTACTTGGCATAAAACTTAAAATATAGATATTGTTTTATTATATATTAATACGAGAACATAAAAATGTGTGTTTGTATGGTAAGGAAGTTGAGCATAACAATATTTTACATGTAGTACACAGGTAAAATTGCAACGTACGTTAAGCAAATGTTGAACATATGAAAACCCGAAAGTACGTTAAACGTATGTTTTGAGTCAACATTATGTTTAACGTATGTCTAAAATATATATGTTTAACGTATGTGTAAACGTATGTTTGGATTAATATACGTAAGACCTATGTTTAACGTATGTTCAACATATGAAAAATCCAAACATACGTTTGACATACGTTGCAATTTTCCCTGTGTTATAAATATGTTTTTTGTTATATTCTTTCCATCCAATTAAGTAACTTCGTATTTTTTTCTCCAAAATTATGAGATTAAAGTTTGATATGTATTAAATGATTTCTTTTAATGTAAACAATAGGGAAATTAAATGAAAGTAAAGGTTAGTTCATCGGAAAGTGTTCCATAAGTTTTATGCATATCTAAGATAAATATTTCATACGAATAATTTCAGCATATTAAATTTGATGAATATATCCCAAATGTTTTTTTTTAATCCTGAGCTAAACACTTTAAACAAGATAAAAAAATTCATACACTTGAATGGCTAACATAATCATGATTAGTATGTATTAGATAACCTGATAACTTTCAAAACACTTTACTGAATGGATAATTTAAATCTGAGCTTAGCATATAAAAACATAGAGTTTCCTGAAATATCACTTGAATAAAATCCCTCGCTTTTGCTAAAGTAAGAGGCCATCAAATCTCATTCGTTTTTTCCGTCCGTAAGCCTGTCCATCTGTCACAAAACTTTTGGTCTAAACTTTGAAATGAGAATAATCATGGCTTTCATATAAAATATGTGTATTACATCTGGAAATATCTTTCTAATTATAGAATAACTTTCTCCCCGTGACCATGACCTTGATGTTTTACTTACTTTTCAAAACATGTAAACATTACCTAAACATATCTATAGCCTTTGAAAGAGAAAACGGTTAGGCTTTTACATTGCACTTATGTCTTACTATAAATGTATCATTTTTAGCGTGAACAATATTTGGCGGGATTGATTTTTGTACAAGTTACCTTAGATTTGATTTAGCGCATTACTTAATGTTCTTATGAATGCATATATGTTTAAGACATTTATCGTTGTACTTGAATTACTTTGCGGAAGTTTCTTTCCGCCGATAATGCTTAATACGATACATCGCCAAATGTAATACGTTTACAGTATTTGAATCAAGGCATGTCAACGTATAAAGGATTTTTGACAAATGTCTTTGGTCTACTTTCAAAAACTTTAACCTTGATGATCATAACATTTGAATAAGAAGAGATACGGCTTTCATATTTGACATGTTAACGTGTATAACCTACGACAAAACCATTTCGAATACGCTCTGATTTTTGATCATCTGACCATGATGTTTGACCTACTATAAAGAATATTAATAGGTTTTAAACTATTTTAGCTACATGATCATTTGCTATTGCAGATAAAGAAAGTGGCCATGAAGTTCAGGGGTGGGATTTGGTGTTGTTTATGTCCCTTTATACCATTTAATCCGTCATTATACAAAGACGGCTTCGAACAAAATTTAGATTTTAAGATTATCTTATTCAAAGTATTCTGATTCAGAACGGGAATGCAGACCTCTCCCCTCAAGAGGAAAAGAACATTTAAAAACATAAAGTATTGCGTTTAAACGCAAGAAATGCGTTTGAAAGCAAAAAAAAAATGCATTTCATCGCAATGTTGTTGCAATTAAATGCAAAAATTATAGCGTCTTATCAGAAAAAAAAATATTGGAATTTAACGTAAAAATATTTCTTGCGTTTAAACGCCAAAAGTATTGCGTTTTACTACAAGGAAAATGTTTTGCTTTAAATGCAATGATTATTGAGATTTATAGCAATACTTTGCGTTGAATCGTAATAAAAACTCACACATGCACATTTAAAATATGAATGCTCTATCTTTTTTCAATCAAAAGTTTAGAGGAAATATTTACATTTTTGAAAAGTAGGTCCAACTTCAAAGTTAAGGTAACAAGATCAAAAGCCATGATTCAGCTGTATATATGAAAAGGTCTTGTCACGGATAGTGCAAAATGAACACCCTACGTTTTCTTAATCAAAAGTAATAACCAAGGTTAAAGTGAGCCACATCGCTTACCTGGGCACTTTAGCTTTGAAAAAAGCAGACATCAGTTTATTATAAAAAGCTTTAACGCAAAAATGGTCCCAACCAATCCTTAAAGGGGGGAGGGTATGATTTGAACAATTTTGAATATGCACTAACTAAGGATGCTTGCATATTTCTTTGACTAGCTCTGGCTTTATTGTCCTTTACATTTGATCTTACATTGTGGTCTTTACATCTGATCTTACATTGTGGTCGTGTCCTACCCCAGCAGGGACCACAAGTTGAAAAAATCTGAATCTACGCAACTTGAGAATGCTTCTACATAAATGTGACTAATCATGGCTTTGCCATTCTTGAAAAGAAGATTTTTAAAGAATTTTTCTACATATTTTTTTTTTGTAAAACTTGGATTCCGTGTTGTGCAATCTTATTAAAATTAGATGTTAGATCCGCTCGCATACTCGCTACACTAACATCTAACAACATCGCATAGAGGGTCACGTCAGAGGTCAATTTCTATCAACCAATCAAATTGTCGCTGGCAAAATCATCAGATATTTGTTGACGTTATCGAAGCGAATAAGTCTAGAGTTGTTCCGAATTTGACCTCTGACGTGACCCTCTATGGGATGTTGTTAGATGTTAGTGTAGCGAGTATGAGAGCGGATCTAACATCTAATTTTAATTAGATTGCCGTGTTGTGGCCCCACCCTAAACCCGAAGGGTCATGTTTGAACAAACCTAAAACTATGCTGCTTAAGGATGCTTTAATGTAAATATGACTGATCAAGTCTAAATTCCTATTCTTGAGAAGTAGATTTATTATGAATTTTCCTATATATTTCTATATAGAAATTTTATCGTCCATTGTGGCCCTGCCCTACCCCATTGGGTCACGATTTGAACAATTTGAATCAACATTAATCTGAGGATGCTGCAATATAAATATGAACTTTCATGCCTCCATTATTCTTGAAAAGAAGACTTTTAAAGAATTTCCCTTTATATTTTTGTGTAAAAATTTGACCAGCCATTGTGACCCCGTCCTACCCCCGGGGGCCATGATTTGAAGTTACTTTAATTTACCCTACCTGAGGATGCTGCCCATAAGTTTCATCCTTCTTTGCACAGTGGTTATTGAGAAGATGATGTTTAAAAAATAACACCAAATTTACACTATTTCTCCATTTGCTACCCCTGAAAAAGGGCGTGACTCTTCATTTGAACAAAACTGAATTATTTCCCTTTACCTAAGGATACTTTATGCCCAGTTTCGTTGAGATTGGCTCAGTGGTTCTTGAGAAGAAAAGGAAAATGTGAAAAGTGAACGACAACAACGACGACGACAGACAACGGACAAAATTTTAATACAAAAAAGCCCTCTTGACCCTACGGCTCAGGTGAGCTAAAAACCATTTTGTATTTAGTAAGATCTGCTAATGTACATATTTAATATATAATCCCTATCTCGTCTCATTCAAAAGTAATCACTAAGGTTAAAGTGTTTTAAAAAGTAGGACAAACTTAAGGACGCTCTAAACACTGCACAATAAAGAGCTCTATTTATTGAGTTGTTTTATGCAGTAAGTGTGATCTGTACTTAGATATAAGATTAAAGAATTTATTTACCTTAAAATATATAATTTATTAATTATAATGGTTAGAATATTCTCAGCATTATATAAGACCAAGAGTGAGAAAATAAAAAAAAAATTCATTAATTTTCCCAATTAAAGTAAACAAGTAATCCATTGTCTTTGAGCATTTTTCCTGCAAAAACAAGGCACGTGCCTTATGATCTTATTGAATGATAATATGCTATATATTTTTTTCTCTGAATTAAAAAAAAACCGAAACAACAGTTTTTTGTTAGTGTTTGAGATTCCTTAAAGACAAGGTTACCATTAGTCCGAAAAATCTGACGTTTTTCTGGCTTTTTTACGATTTCGATATTTTACATGCCAGAAAAACCTCAGAACCGGCGCCATTACGAAAACTGGGAAATCGCCACCTCCAACTGGAGGCGGCTTTCAGAGGTTGATTTTCGATACTAAGTCTTGTAAACCGAATTAAATGCTGAATTCACATATTATCAATAGTACAAAACCTTTAGTACTCACCAACAATGTTTTTATGTTTCGTTTATGAAATAATATAAACCGATAAACACATTTTATCTGACTGTCGAGAATTGTTTTCATTTCGTGCATTTTAAAATCGTGCAAGTTCTGAATCGGAATGTGGAGTGGAAATTTCTATTCATCGCTATTGGTGAGTTTTAGTAGCATTGTGCCATTGATGAATTGTGATTTCGGCATCTTATTCGGTTCCCAAGTATAGAAAATCAACTTCGGTTGAAGACGGTGAAATTCCCAGTTTTCGTAATGGCGCCGGTGTAACGTTGAATTTTGACCCGGGTTGAAAATTGACCCGGGGGTCATTTTTCAACGTTGAATACTGAGACCGAAGGTGTTGAATTTAGACCCTAATCCGTTGAAAACTGAGCCGGGTCGTTGAATTTTGATCATGAAACCGGTTCAAAATTCAACAGCATAAAAACACATATTTATGATTGGGTTTTCATTACTGTCATTTAATTCATAGGTATGAGGCCCCGTTTTGGTATTTACTGCAAAAAGTAGTAGCCCCTATTTGAATAAGTGATATCACCTGTTCCAATAGATTATATCACCTATTTGATTTGAATTTGTGATATCACCAGTTCGAAAAGGTGATATCACTTATTCATTTGGGTGATATCACCTTTTCCCGTCGAACAGCTGTAGTTTTTTTTTTTTTTGCTTACAGATTAATTTATTTTACTTATGTATCATGTATACAACAAGAAAATCGTAGAGAATGTATGAAAATTGGGTAGTCCGAATTTTCTTGGTTCCAGTGTAGTATAATATATATCATAGGGAGCATTCATTAATAACTGTTGTAAGAAACTCAAATAGGTAATATCACCTTTTCGAATAGGTGATACCAATTTTTCAAATAGGTGATATTTGCAGCCCTTCACCGGCAATGGTGACGTCTCTATATCAGTGAAATATTCTGGAGCGGGACGTAAAACAGTATACAATCAATCAATAAAATAGGTGATATCATATATTTAGCACGGAAAGGTGATATCTCCTTTAATTCTAAGCTGTCTGATTGGTTCAAACTTGATCACATGATTAACTATATAACAGCATAAAGACTTGAGTTATTATTTATAGAATCTGAAATGCATATTAACTTCATGTTTTTTTCTTGTGATCATATAGTTTACTTTATTGCAGGAGTCCTTTTAGAAAATTAAAGCAGTGGCGAAGCATCATTTTTGAAAGTGTGGAGGGGGGGGGGGGCAGCCAGAGA
>PRKT01000740.1:211675-234801 GCA_003671525.1 Saccostrea glomerata
CCCCCCCCCCCCCCCCCCCCCCCCCCCGTTGCTATGCCCATGCAATGATAACTGAAACCATGCACTGATCAAAATGTACATATATACACGGAATAATACTGTATATTTATTTCTATTATTCTTGAAAAGGGAAAAAAATGAAAACGAAATAAAGTGATACTAATAAATCCCGTTAAACAACTTCCCAGCTAAAATAAAAATGTTCAAACTTTGAGGTGGGGTCAATATTCAACAGGGTCAATTTTCAACTTGTTGACGTCATCAAGTGTAAGAAAAAAAATTATCAAGCTGTTGAAAAATGACCCCGGGTATAAATTCAACGACTTTTAGTCTCAATATTCAACGTTGAAAAATGACCCCGGTTCAATATTCAACGTTGAAAAATGACCCCCGGGTCAATTTTCAACTCGGGTCAATATTCAACGTTACACCGGTTCTAACGTTTTCCTGGCATGTAAAATATCAAAATCGTAAAAAAGCCAGGAAAACGTCAGATTTTCCTGACTAGGTTACCATGTACAAGTCTTTGTGTATTTAAAAAGGTATTGTCACTGTAATGCATTACAGACTGAGAGACACACGAACCAATGAGATATATTGTTCCCTTGCGTGTTAGAACGGGGTACAATGAAGGCAGCTCATTTTCATTTTAAATGTGAAGAAATTTGATTCATATAGAAGTGTAAGTAAATTTTGCGACCGAAATCATTCACTTGAATTAACATATTGAAATTGACTGTTTGCTCTTGCAAATAAATGTACATGTATATCTGTTTGGGTCATTAATATGCCACATTTCTATGGTTATAAAATAAAGAGGAGGCTACAACCAAATCTTTTACTGTGTGTTTATAAGTTTTAGAGTTAAATGAAAATATAGCAAAGGTTTCCAAAAATAAAATATTCTTTAAACTTTTAAAAGATTCGGTCTATTTCTTTTTTGTTATATATGAATAGTAAATTTTCTGTATGATATTATTTAAATACATATGTGTAATTCTACTTCCGGTACCTCGAGGATAAAAATTTTAAAAAAAAACTCTTTCGTTGCTTGAAAAAAAAATTGCCCTAGCTTTTTTATAGCATCGTTTGCATCTTAATTATTTTAAATGACACAACTCAAGTTCGTGTTAATAATTTCTGTGAAGTACCAATAATATTGTCGAAACCCTCAACGAATATAACTGTAAACAAAACATGTTTCTAGGTGCTTATTTACATGTTATTAAATGGAGTAAGTTTAATGCATATATACTCGTAGATATATATTTCAATATTTTTTAAACGTATCCATATATTGAGTAATATCTTAAATACATGTACCAATAATATTGTCGAAACCCTCAACGAATATAACTGTAAACAAAACATGTTTCTAGGTGCTTATTTACATGCTATTAAATGGAGTAAGTTTAATGCATATATACTCGTAGATATATATTTCAATATTTTTTAAACGTATCCATATATTGAGTAATATCTTAAGTACATGTATTATATTATAATAAGGTCAAGGACAAAAGTTCAATGTTATTTGTATGTTATTTCCAATGAAGGGACTTGTCAAAAGGCTTATATATGTGAAAAATGAAAACCGTAGTCTGTTCAAAAGTTATCGCTAAGTTTAAATTTGTTACTTTGTAAAGTATGTCAATCTTCAAGGTCAAGGCACAAAATTCACAATGCTTGGTACATGTACATGTATCCCATTAAAGGACTTCTCACAAACAATATATATCTGAAGTATGAAAGTTTAAGCACCAACAGTTCATACATTATGGCCTAAGAAATAGTTTAGTATTTTTGCGTAAAAATGATTTAGATCTCAAGGTCAAAAGGTCAAAATACGAGGTGGCACTCAGAGAATATTTTTGTCACAAAGAATACCCTGTGAAAAATGTAAACCATAGCCCTACCATGTCAAATGTTATTGGGCAAGTTCAAAGTTTTTGCAGACAAACATACAGACAGACGAGTCGAAACTATTTACCCCTGAATTCCGGGGGGGGGGGGGTTATAAAAATTATTCCCTTAAATAAGTTAGATATTTCATTTTTACCCTTCAGTAAACATCGATTTTGACAAGCAAAATACATGTAATTATAAATCAAATGCATATAAGGCATGGTCTTAAAATGTGGCAACTTATCTTCATTGATGGCGTTAGCAGTTTTGTTGAATATTCAAATAAAATAAAATCGCGCACATTATCAAAACTGCACAGATTTTGACATTTGTACACAAACATACGGAAGGATATAGAAACAGATGTTTCTACGCAACTAAGAGATAAAATTAGCCAAACAAACAATCGGGAATGCCAAAAGCATACACAATTGAAAATAAATGCGCTTACAGCTGTGCATATTATTATCGGGCGATATAAGTATTCCTTGTGTTCTTTGTTTGCTTCATATAGACAGGAAAAAATAGGATGACCTTTGTTTAAAATTTTTTTTTGTCAAAACCTGATCCAATATCAGTCTAATACTCAAACAAGTTGACTTGTGTATCGTTGCTTTGCATTTTGAAAATGTTTATACCTTGTCTATTTTAAACATAAATTGCATGTATGTTCTTTTTGGCCAAATCGAAATCCTTTTCAAAATGAAGTTTATATGATGTAATATACATAAATTATGACATTTATAAGAAAAGTACAATGTACTCAACTGCAAATGACGTTCTCTGTTCCGAACTTCTTACGACATAAGAGTGCATAATAAAAGTTAAAAGAGCACAACAATGAACAAGAGACAGATTAAAGCATGAAGATTTAATGTATTATTACATAGTTTACAACATTCTATAAGTATGGTACATTATATAACTGACATGGTCAAAAATATATAAACAAAACCATGACGATACATTCTTTGAAAAAAAATCTGTGAAAAACATACAGGAAGAAAACAATTCACGAAAGATTGCCACAACTTAAAAAGTCATTATATACGTTAACTTTATTCATAAATACATTAAGTTTTCCAGGAATATGTTTAGTTTTTTGACAAAAGTTACAACAATATTGTGACGTTACATCTTTAAAAAAAAATTCAACCATTGTTTTTTTTTTCTTCTTGTACATGTACTTATTTAAGACATTTCATTCTATAATGTTGTAGATGAACAATTCTGCAACAATTTGTGGCATAACTACAAAGTCCATATTCGAGTAAAATTGCATATGATTCAACCTGTAGACTGAAGATGATTTCAATGTTATTAACACATCATACAACAGTAAATTACTAAACAACATTATCTACAATGTTACTGGTTATAACATTATGTAAAAAAAATCATAATTAATGTATAGAAAACAAATCTACATGAAATATATGATATCTTGAAGTTGCTGTATGCATGTAGTTATCAACCTAATTCATTTTTTTTTATAAAATCATGTTCATTGAGGTCCAAACTATATAAAAATCGATTTCAAAGTTCCATTACATTTCGTATGCTTAGAAATTAAATTATTTTCTGTGCTTTCTAAAGTAATACATTCTTCAAAATCAATCGAAAGTCATATTTTACAAAAAGAAAGGTAACAAATATTTTTCAGAAAATCCATTCTATATCATTTCATTTTATATTCAACTTTCCCATGTCAGATGATAAAGAAAATTCCTGTAGTTATCTGAAAAACTTAATTCTGCACATAAAAATAAAATTTTTTTTTTAATCAAAAATATTAAAATTGCTGTTAAACATGATTTCCTCACAAATACAGTTATATACAAAGTTGTTGGATACATGCCATAAACAGCTGAGTCAAATATACCAACAACCTTACGCTTGTTCTGTGTAACGTCCAGGACCTAAAATTGAAAAAATACGGAACATTTAATATTTCCTTATAAGCCCAATCTCTTCTTCGGGACAGAGAAATTTAGTCAGAAGAACAAAGAAAAAGAGTTTATTATATATCTACAATGTTACATGCTGAATACAAAAGGTTATAATCAAAAGTAAGGAAAGAAATTCAGACCTCTATGAAATACGTCCGGTCTGTTGGGCATGGCGTAACTACATGTACTTGTATACATGGTAAAGAGAAAACAAAGAAAGATAAATATAGAAGGCATATCTTAACATGTGAATTTGGATCTATAAATTTTTGGATGTTTAGGAATGTATATCGGAAAAAGAAATAATAAACATTAACGTAGGCAATTGATAGGTATATGTATGTCCTATTCCCTTAGCACAATGATATGACGTTTTCTTTTGGGTGGCGGAATAAGGAATTTATATTAACATCACGGATTTAAATCCCATTGTAGTACACTATTCATAAGACTGTTTAATTGGAGATAGACCTGCATGTCCTTCTTCCTTTCCTCCGTCCGTCTTTTCGTCAGATTTTGCATTTGGGTCACTTTAATAAAGCTAAATTTTAAAGAAATTATTCAAGATATTTTTATAAAACTTCATATGCTAATAGACATCGATCATAGCCTTGTAACCGTATCAAAATTGCATTACCTTCACCTTTCTTCTGACCTTGACCCTACTCTTTGTTAGTAAAAGTGTAGCTCAGTTATACATTATTTTGTGATAATTCATCATCTATATGCATATCCATTTTAGCTCACCTGAGCAGAAGGCTCAAGTGAGCTTTTCGGATCAAAATTTGTCCGTTGTCTGTCGTCGTTGTTGTCGTCGTAAACTTTTCACATTTTCATCTTCTTCTCAAGAACCACCGTGTCAATTTCAACAAAATTTGCCACCAGGTATCCTTAGGTGAAGGTGATTCAAATAAGTACCAATGAAGGGCCACACCCTCTTACAATGGGAAATAATTATGAAATAGCAAAAAATTAATGGCATTTAAAAAAAGATCTTCTCAAGAAACACTGGGACAGGAAAGATGAAACTCATGTGGAATCATCCTCAGGTAGTGTAAATTTAAGTTTTTTCAAATCATGATCCCCGGGGTTAGGGTGGGGCCACATGTGGCCGATCAAAGTTTAGCATAAGAGTGTATAGAAAATATCTTTAAAAAATCTTCTTTTCAAGAACCACTGGGCCAGAAAAGATGAAACTCATTTGGAATCATCCTTAGGTAGTGTAGATTCAACTTTATGCAATTCTTGACCCCCGTGGCCAGGTTGAAGCCACATTGACTGATCAAACTTTTACATAGGAATATATAGCAAAATCTTAAAATCATCATGATTAGGGATATTTACATGTGTATGGAATCATCCTCAGGTAGTGTAGATCCTTGTTTGTTCAAATCATAACCCCCAGGTATAGAAATATGTTTAGTCACATTGACAAGTAAGCATACTCATGTATTAAGGATTTAAAATTGTACCAAATCATGGCGCATTTTCATCCAGAACAACAAAACCATATGTTATTCTCAAGTAGTATTACAATTTAAGACCCCCACCTTCAGTAAACTTTTAAGTTCTGATCTGATTTCGATTTGCTCAGGTGAGCGATGTGGCCTCTTTTTAGATCTCAATTTCAATTAAAAGGAACTGTTGGAAAATATTTTAATCAAACTTCACTCTTCTTTACAAATGTTATCCCGTGAGGATCCGGGTTAGAATAGGTCCTCAGTACCCCCTTGCTTGTCGTAAAAGGCGACTAAATGGGGCGGTCCTTCGGATGAGACCGTATAAACCGAGGCCCCGTGTCACAGCAGGTGTGGCACGATAAAGATCCCTCCCTGCTCAAAGGCCCTGAGTGCCGAGCATAGGCCCAAATTTGCAGCCCTTCACCGGCAATGGTGACGTCTCCATATCAGTGAAATATTCTGGAGAGGGACGTTAAACAGTATATAATCAATCAATCAATCTTTACAAATGTTCATAGTATATTACTAATTTTACTCGGCGGGGCATTCATATGATTTTTCTAGTTTTCATTGATGATAATCAAGTTTTCATTGATATCGAAGAAATTGAGAAGGTTTGGAATATTTGTTTTTTTTTTCTTATATAAGTAAGTTTAATTTGTCTTCTGAATTACAAAAATCATTTAGTTTAATTTAATTGCGTAAATAATACATTCCTAATGTACCCGCATTTATTACAAACCATTTAATTATAACAAATAGATGCATTTATTTTATGAAAAAAGAAATCGGGTCCGATGAATGAAAGATATTCATTATTTACATCGGGTTAGAGCTCTATCTTACATCCGGTTGCTGAACAGTGAGCAGACACAATCCATCAAGAGAATAAATTGGTAAAAAAAAAAACGAAACTGACTGGTAAAAACTTATTATTGTAATTGATGTTGTAGCTTTATATAACATTTACTACAAGATTATCATCCATGGAAAATAAATTAAAAATAAAAATGAACAATGAACTTGAATTGTCGCTGCATTAGCACATGGGAGCTTCATAAAAAGCTGCTTAAGAATTCGAGAAAATTTACTGCTTTTGTAATCTTGGTAATATTTTTCAGCTGTAATATGAAGAATATATAGGAAGTTACGATTAATTTAATTTCCGGAAATATAAGTTCTTGGGTCGTGTAAATTGGTGATGCAGCAGATACCAGAAAAATTGGATTAATTTTATTGTTTAAACTTGTGATAATTTGGAAATTAAAGCTTTTCTATTGCATGAGAAATGCCAAAAGGAAAACGCAATACAAAACCGAGGGTTGCTGCCACTGAAGACAATCCAGGGTCTTAATTGTCATGACACTTAGTTTGTGTATGTACCGTGGTAAAAGTATCAGACTGAGCATGAATATCAACTATAGCAAACATCAACTTTTATTTTCAAGTTGATACAATTATCACCGAGAAAAATAAACATTTTTGAATTAAAATAACTTTTTAATATATTTTATACTAAATTCAGACGTTTATCTGTGGAATTCTTTATCTGTTTTAAATATGTGCTTATTTGTAGTAAACTGTGTCTTGTTTATCTTATTCCCTTTGAAATAGGATTAAGACATTCCAATTGACACTGTGCGACTCTGTCAAAATAAATGTTGCTCGTTAGGTGTTGATGCCTCGGGATTTGTTAATCCTTTACCAATAACGTTATTTGTACAATTTCTTTCTAACCCCTTTCATGTCCATTTTATCAAAGGAACACACCTATCTATCAATTAACTCAACTAGTGTCAAAAGTCAATCATTGTATAATCTTAATCTTACAAATATCTATGTCCATTATAATCTCGTCAGTTTGGAGGCCCGACGCTCTACCGGCCACATCCACCTCGATTAAGTCTCGTAAGATATTGTAAAAATTCATGTTTGTTATTCACCATCGTATTTAATAAACTTAGAATCCTGATTTACCAATTCTTGGAATTTATTTTGGAAGACCATAGGGAATACAGCACCTTTACCCTTTACGTTTTATTACGGCCCCACAGCGCTACTACCTTATTAGACCCGCCAACATTCCTTCTTCCCCGTTTACATTCAACAACGGATTTAGTCCAGGAAGTACCTTTATAACTTATGACCAAAATCTAACTGGTTATAATTGGTGATAGAATTGGTACGTTCGCCTTTAATTTGTGATGTACATTTCACTACGCGAGCGACATGTTCTACCAATGAGTTTCATTTCCCCAAACATCAAACAACACGATGGACTTTTACCTTCAACCAACATGGATGCCAACAAATTCTTATCGGCCACGATACAGTTGTACCTATCAATATCCTTCCACCTCAGTGTGTTTTAACTGTGGAAAGTATGGACATTACGCCAAAACGTGCCAAGCGCCTTCTAAAAAGTCAAAATGTACAAAATTGCGCGATGCACACAGAGCTCAACTTTTTTTCTAACCGAAAACAATTTCTTAAAGAGTTGCCATAAAACAGTATTAAATAAGCTGCTTTTTACAAATGTGTGGGCTTTACCTCATCTCTTCGCTGTGAACTTTCAAAAAGAAAAGAACATCTCAAAAACACAAATATCCGGATCAAATAACTGCTTCAGAAACTTCATAACACCGAGCAAAATTTTGAATCAACAAAGGAACAGCTCGCCTCCATTCAAACAGCGAGTACGTTGAAAATCTCACAACTAGAGACAAAACTTCAGATCCTGCAAAACGCTAGACCGGGACTTCAGCAGTAAGTTATTGACCTACGGATTAAATTGAATAATGCCAATAAGAACGTTAAAATATCCTCAGATCGTGTGTTAGCAGCTACTGCCCAAAACCAAAAGCAAACCGAAGAAATCGAGAAGTTAACTCATCTTTACTTGGCACATCAGAACTAGTCCAGTCTACGGGATGAGATAGAAGAATGTGGAGCAGAAAGCGGATGTCTTCGATTTAAAATTGTTACTCAAGTTCAAGAGATCAGTTCCCTTCGTTTTACAATCGACTCTCAAACTCAAAAGATCGAAAATCTCCGCAAACAAGACGAAGACCAATACGTGGAAATAGAAAGCTCACAGTATACTATTTAGTACATGAGACAAAACGGACCCAACCCTTACCCCGCATACAACAACTTCAACAGACAGTACCATGGCCAACAGTACCAACCATTTTATTAACGATTCTACTTTCTAAAACACGAGGACGTGTTTTCCCGGAGGCCGAAGGATATTATCACCGAGCAAAAATTAACATTTTTGAATTAATATAATTTTTTAATAATTCATACTAAATTCGGACGTTTATCTGTGAAATTCTGTATCTGTTTTTAATATGTGCTTATTTGTAGTAAATTGTGTCTTATTTATCATTCCCTTTGAAATAGGATTAAGACATTCCAATTGACACTCTGTGACTCTGTCAAAATAACTGTTGCTCGTTAGGTGTTGATGCCTCGGGATTTGTTAATCCTTTACAAATAACTCTATTCGTACAATTTCTTTCTAACCCCTTTCATGTCCATTTTATCAAAAGAACACACCTATCTATCAATTTACTCGACTAGTGTCAAAAGTCAATCATTGTATAATCTTAATCTTACAAATATCTATGTCCATATAATCTTGTCAGTTTGGAGGCCCGGCGCTCTGCCGGACACATCCACCTCGATTAAGTCTCGTAAGATATTGTAAAAATTCATGTTTGTTATTCACCATCGTCTTTAGTAAATTTGGAATCCTGATTTACCAGTTCCTGGACTTTATTTTGGAAGACCATAGGGAATACAGCACCTTTACAATTTACGTTTTATTACGGCCCCACAGCGCCATTACTTCGTTATATCATCCAACATTCCTTCTTCCCCGTTTACGGAAAACAACGGATTTAGTCCAGGAATACTTTTACAATATTTAGCCAAAATCTAAGTGGTTATAAAAATATGCAACTAGCAAATGATAACATCGTTTCTGAGGATTAATGGACATGTTTTGTTTTATAGATCAGTGAGTGTGCTCATATTATTTTCCTTTACTGTATTTTCGTTTTTATAATCAATAGAGCACCCCTCCTACTTAAAATAGAACCCGCCATGACCCAGGTCTAGGGTCCATGAATTCATAATTTTCGAAGAAACAGCCATGATCACCATAACTATGTATTTAGCAAGTTTGTTTAATACCCAGGAGCAGGTATGCGTTTCAAAGAATTAATGCATTTTCACTATAAAATCAATAGAGCCCCATACTAATATCAGAACATGACCCTATTGCAATGAATTTCGTAATTTTGGAAGAGGCTAGCCATGTTCATTATACATGTGCATAGAGATATGTACTTAGTATGTTTAATACCCAATAGCAGAGGAGGGAATTTTCAAACAATTAAAAAAATGTGTATTCATTGTATATTAAATCGAACCCTGCCCTTACATCAGAACCTCTGACCCTGGGGCCATGAGATTCACAATTTTGGAAGAGGCACGTGCACTATTGATCATCATAATTAATCTACTTACATAAGCCTTGTCCTAACACCAAAACCCTTGACCCTAGGTTCCCTGCTTATTGCAATCATGCCAACAGCTTGACTGCTTGATGTCCATGCAGGAGTAAAGAAGATTTTTAAAGATTGCCTTATTTTTGGAGGATTTTGCCCCAGATCACAGAGGTTTAGGGAGCCTGAAATGCACATTTTTGATCCCTTTTATCCCTAGAAGCTACATATATGCATATGTCAAAATTGGTTGAAATTGGTTAAGCGGTTTCAGAGTTGAAAATGTGCAAATTTTAACGCATGACAAACGACGCATGTCGGCGGACAAAAATGGATAGCAATACCCGGTAAGTCAACTGAATGACACAGGTGACCTAAAACTAGTATTAATGATTATGAAATTTAAATTCTTGAAAAGGGGCAATCTTTTTGCTTGCTTTTCGAAGGGCAATTTTACATGCATTTCAGTCATATTTATTAGTATTACGATTCAGTCAACTGAATGACACAGGTGACCTAAAAATAGTATTAATGATTATGAAATTTAAATTCTTGAAAAGGGGCAATCTTTTTGCTTGCTTTTCGAAGGGCAATTTTACATGCATTTCAGTCATATTTATTAGTATTACGATTCAGTAGTCTACAATTTCATTGCTCACAATTACAAACTTTTGAATTATTGTATATAATTTCATAGTTTTATTAGTCAATTACATGTTTTTCCGAGTATAAGTGAATACAAATCTTATGTACATTTCTTGTACAAAACGTTAGACGCTGAGGTCCTTTCCTTTTGTGTCGCTCGCGTGGCGAAGTGCATGATTTGACCTTCTGTTCTAGATTCGTGAGTAAGGGATTAATCATTATACGTCGTGGGTTCGAATCCCACTGTGGGACTTGCAGACCGGTCCTTTAGATGAGACCGTATAAACCGAGGTCCCATGTCGCAGGAGGTGCAACAAGTTCCATCGAAGACCATTGGCTGAATGACCTTAAATAATGCTGAGTATAGGATAAAGCTCTCTACCGGCAAGCGGTGGCGTCTCCATGATATGAGTGAAAAATTAATATTCTTGAGAGGGATGTTAAACAACATATAATCCATCAATCAATCCTTTGATATTGGTATGCAAAAAATAAGGATTTTGTTGATCATTGAAGTTTGAAGTGTAACTAATAGGAATAATGTGTAAATTGACCATAACCACGTGTCTGAAATAAAATATAAACACCTATTGTACTTAATCAGGAGGATTTGTCATTCAGTCATCGGATTAATTTGACAATTGTTCTTTGAACCGACCTATTTGTGCAAAATAATAATAATAGTAGTCACATATTAGGAAGATTCCTCGGATAAATATGTCCCTTTAACAGTGTTTAATGTACCTAGAGCCGCCTATTCTATTCATCTGCATTCATTTAAGAGGCTGTCCACAGAAAAACCAGGCAGTATTGGATTGATAGGTGGCACATCGAATGTGACGAATATGTGATATTTTATTGAAAACAATATCAATGTAGTTCAAATGGAATAATGTAATCGAAGATTTGTTTGAAAATTACTTATTTAGTGAAATATCCGTTTCTTTCGTGTAATTGAGTTCCCCTATATAAACCATTGAATTTAGGACAGAAACAAACAACTGTAACTTCCAATACATTTCTAACAGGACTATAATTCACACTGAACTAAATCAAGAAATATGTCATCTTTCTTTTTCAAAAATAAAATCGGTGGGAAAAACACTTGTGAATTAGTTTTCTGGCAAAATATATAGACGTTTTTATGAAATTTTGCAATGCAAGAGTTATCTCCCGTGGCATCGGTAAATCTGCTAAACGCCTTACTATCGGAATCCTAGTAAAAAATCAAAGTACTCAGAAGTACAGAGAGCCGGGCTCATTTACAGAGTAGAATGGATTTCTTACATGAATCACGTTTATATTCTGATGAAAAAATTATTTTAAAACTATCAATATAAATGATAAGACACTGACAGTGAGTTTTTCAATCCTAATACCACGGTCCAATTTTGTCAGAATCAGAATTAATCTGGTACCGCAGCTGAATGTAAACAAACAGGAATGAAAGATGTACTTTTTCTATATCTTTAGCTTTGTGCCATCCCCAAATTTCAGATGCATAACACAGTACAGGGCTAATATAAGTCTCAAACATATCTGATTGTGTTTTAACGTTAAAATTCAAATCTTTCATTCTATTCAAAACACTATACATGGCTTTTCTTCCCTGTGATGCAAAATGTTGTTGTGTTTTTGCAAATTTACCATTAAAATTAAACAACATACCAAGATAATTAAACTCATTAACTACTTCTACAGTATTCCCATCATATTCCCAGTGTTCGTTAGCTCTAATATGTCCACTGTTTCTAAACACTAATATTTTTGTTTTTTCAACATTAACAGTTGAACTCCACTCTAATGTATATGTATACAATGAATTTAACATATTTTGTAAACCCTCTGGTGTTTCTGACATTAATACTGTGTCATCAGCATACATAAGTAAAAATAAATTAATAATTTGTAGTTCTATTGATGGACAATTGGTAGATAAATCAAAGTACTCAGAAGTACAGAGAGCCGGGCTCATTTACAGAGTAGAATGGATTTCTTACATGAATCATGTTTATATTCTGATGAAAAAAATATTTTAAAACTATCAATATAAATGATGACACTGACAGTGAGTTTTTCAATCCTATACCACGGTCCGATTTTGTCAGAATCAGAATCTAGTACTTGATGCAACAGAAATCACCCAGGATGTTCCAGGGAATGATACGAGATTGCAGGCCAGCACATACAGCGGATACAAAAATTCTCACACTGTTAAAAGTGTTACAGGTGTTGCACCTAATGGTGCTTTGGTATTTATTAGTAAATTGTACCCTGGCAGCACATCTGATGTTGCATTTGTAGAACATTGTAAAGTCTTAGAACAGTTATCTCCAGGTGATATGATCTAAGCAGACAAAGGGTTCACTATTCACAAGTTGTTGCCCCAAGGAGTACATCTAAATATTCCTCCCTTTCTTACATATAAATCCAAATACACCCCCAGTGAGGTCCAACTATGTCGAAGAATTGCTAAGTCACGCATACATGTTGAAAGAGCAAATGAGCGTATTAAGAATTATGAAATTTTAAGGCATGTTCCGCAGCAATTTAGATATATTTCTATAAAAGTCTTTCAATTATGATGTGTTTTAGTCAATTTTCAGGATCCCCTTATGCAGGAAATTGCTCAGAATTTTGCAAGTGTAGATAACTAAGATATTAAAATAAAAATTTTTTCACCATGTTTAATGTTATATCTTATAGCTGTTGTAAATACGGGAGAAATTTACAGAAATAAAAGTCCGTCAACACAGATATGTTGATCTCCCAATTGATGTCTTTGTTAATTCTCACAATCGCAGTCTTTTGGTGTCCAGACCATAAAATCACACAAGGATTTCCCAGTTATATGAAGCTGTCCTTGCACTTGATCATAGTATTGGTGGTTCTCTCGTAACTTGAAGGACTTGACTCCATTAAAATCCTGAACCTCTATATGAAAAAAATATGTATGTTGAAGATTTTTAAAGAATAAGAATTTTCATTGGTGCCTCAATCATTAATATAAGACAAAACTATTTAACTAAATGTAATAAATATTTACATGTATAAGTAATTTGTTCCTTACTGTACAATAAAGTGAGAAGGCAAATCATCTGCCTTGAGGACTAACATTACAACAGAAGGAAAAAAACTTTTTAACAATTGCTAAATTGTACTTAAATTTATCCAAACTAATATATTGGAATTATTTAAAGTAATATCTCAGTACATGAAACATATTCAAACAAATACATATACACTATTATTACCTAGGCAGAAATCATGTACTTTTTCAGTAGCTTCTAGAATTGTCATATTCTTTGCTGAAAAGGGGCATTTCACCTCCAGTATTTCTGGCTTAACGTTTGACATCTCTAATATGTCAGCGAGTCCTGGATTCTGATAGCTGAATCCGAATGTAGCAGGACGACGAACGAGTCCATCGGGGCTTGACCCAAGAACCCCATTACAGTGTAGCCAGATACCTAATATGAACAGTATTATAAAGTTACAAAATAGCATTAATATGCAACACTCTGATTTTCTTATGCATTGATGCCTTGTTATAAATAAAATATAAAAACAGTATATTTATATTCATTATCTTCAACTTCAGTTTAATAACTGAATTTTAAATAAATTAGCTCAAGAAAAAATTTTATTTATCATCAATTTTTATTTGCTTTAAAGAAATTGAAATTTTGCTTAGGAAAGAAATATACCAACCTGTTGGCTCTACAACTGCATCCCCAAAAGTTCTATACTTTTCAATTGCGACTTTTTCATTGCACGTCCCCCAAATAATGGCATCCTTCTTTGACAGATCATAAGCTGAGCATAATCTTTTTTATAAGGAGACAGGATATCTGTTATATAAGGATCAAACTTTCAATATTTTTGATTTTATAATTAACTGCTTTTACAAGTATCATTTATAATTACATATACATATAAAGGCATGTAAACTACCAGTATACCTATTTCTCTTGATCGCTGCCAAAACACAACCAAAGTTTGAAGCTGTTAATCTATTCTTCCTAACAGATGACCACATGCAATTTTCCTTTTGACCAGTGGTAAGACAGGCAATCTAAAACATGACAAAAATCTTAAAACTTAAACAACATTCATAATGAAACAGAATACATTCTATTCATTATGCAACTCATTTGTCTTTACCTGTTGGATTTCTTGCTCATTTATCATTAATTTTTGCTTCATCCAAGCGATTGGATTCTCTGCAGAAATAAATTCCTGGCTAGAGATGAGGTCTTCAACTAGAGGCACTGCAAGTGTGGGCACAGGCGGCTCGGGGGATAGTATCCAATGCATTGCTGTTGATTTAATTAAACAAAAAAATTAAACCCTCAGTGAAAAAGACAACAAATACTCAATAAACCTGTATTGCAGTTACATCACCAATTCTTAATACTGGTATATATGTTAAATATTTTTTCAAACTTATTTTATTTACTACTTCAAATAAATTTTGGATTTCAATATGTATACATGTGAAAAGAATGTACAAATAACTTCCTTTAAGTATGTATGAGAAATAGGGTGAATAATATTTAAACATTTTACTAAAGGTTGCAGTTGAGTTGAAGTTTTATATTACGTCACGATCTTCTAGTTTGACAGATGCGTTCAAGGTAAATAGTATACGCCTCCTAACCGCAAGCTTTACGACTGGAACTTTCTTCTAATCCCTGATTGTTTGCTTGTACAACAAACTATTTCTGTGTCAAGGTTGATAATATGAGTTTATCAATCACATGAATTGTTTACGCTGAATGCATCTGTCAAAAAAGATTGTGACTTGATGCAAAACTTCACACTGAATTGAAATTGATAGTATAAATGTATAATTAAAAGTTTAAAACAAAGTCAACACAAAAACAAAAGAGACAAGAACAAAACTAAACATGTAAAAGACAAAAAAAGCAAAAAGAATGGAAAGACTGCACATCTTGTCAGAATTTCAGTCCAATGTCAAATAAGCCATTAAATATCTGAAGTCCAAAGTCCGGGTGTAATGAGTTAGTTAGGTGTTTTGTGAATTTATATATATATATATATATATATATATATATGTGTGTGTATATGCATTCTATCCTATCACAATATAAATTTTCAAAAAAGTAACAATAAAATAAACTCGTAAACAATGTGACACTAAAATAAAACACCAGATATATTAACCTGAAAATCTCCCTACAGTTGTCAATTTCTGATATAGGAACTCCCTGTCCCTATCATTGACGGGCCTATTTGTTGCCCTAGTAATTTTTGACAAAAGTTGAAAAATGGAGCATAATACAACACTGAATTGTTTTACATATACCATGCTAGCTGCAGATCTGTAGCTTGCTGGTCTGAAAAAATTAGGATGGACGACCAGAGAGATACAGTTCCATCCATTGAAAAAAGTGTATTTTGCCCATAAAAAATGTGCTATTTCTCAATTTTTTATATTTTCACTTTTGGGGTACTGTCATTTTTTAATATTTTGCACCATTCATGAAACAGACATAATAAATGCATACCTGTAATTTATAAACCTGTCAGGTGCAGGAAAAAGTTCTTCCATCGTCTTAGTTTGATGAGGTGGCGCACTCTTTGGATGCTTACTCCAACTCTGGCGTTCATCAGTTTTGCTGACATTTTTGTACCTGTATCAACATGTTTCATAAATTTACTAAGTTATGGTATAGTCTTGGGGCCTAAAGTTAGATTTTATAGTTACAAGTATGCTTATATATGCCAAGGTAGTGGACTTGGAGGATCCAGGGCACGAATAGTACCCTGCTACCTACAGTCACATGGTGAACTGCACACTTGTATATACCGGGTATATATATTGGTGTGCATGTTTTGATATAATTTCTCTTTAACATTAAATTTGGTAAAGCATAACTAAAACAGACCAAGTGAATTTACATATTACATAAATTGCATATAAATTACCCATAGAGAAGAATGCTGGCTTTATGGTGACATTTGTCCATCCCATTTACACATTCACAGGTACTCTGTTCAACTGTGTAGTTAGAACCAAGAGTAATCTAATAAAATAAAAAAAAAAATAACCACCTAGAATTTTACTTATATTACTATCAATTTTAAAAGTAAAAAGCATGTTTACATGGAAACTTGAAAATTGTGGAGAGAGAGAAAAAAAAAATTGTATATTAATTTATTATTATGTATTAAGACACTGCATAGACGCTTTCAGTCAAGGAAATTCGGAAAGAGGTTTGTTCTGGATTTATTGCATAGGCAGGATAAAACATATATACTTCCAAACGTGTTGTACATTATGCATTTTTTCGTGATTTACACAAAAGACTTTAAAAAAAAAATTTCTTTCTTCCAAAAATCTCAAAGAAATGGGATGAACTTACAGTAACCTGGTAGCTCCGGTCTCGCATGGAGGCTTGCACAATTCCCCTTATAAACTGCGCATCTTTGTCATACACAAACTTTAAAACGTGGTCAGATTGTACGGCAGTCTCCGATTTCCGCATAAGTTTCGTTGTACCAGCTGTATAATTTGACCATGGAGAACGCCATACCGCAATCGCGTATACCTTGTGTAATATGGCGTCTTCTTTGTTTATCTCCAGAAACGAAATCTGGCGATGTCTAGGGGGGGGCACAGTGTAGGCCCTGCATCATTAGGGACTCCTCGGCTGATTAGGTTTGCCGAATGAGTGGAAAATCTAGCCTGGTACCCTGTCTCATCATTGCCGAGACAGTGACGCAGAGTAAACGAAGCAAAACAGGGACAGGGAACCAGGCTATGCGTAGGAATTTGTTCAAAGTTCTCTACTAAGAACAAATGTATTTTTGATAACTGCACAATAATAATTACAGTACAGTTTATATTCACATTTAATTAATCAGATTATGAGTATAAATTGTTTCAACAGCGATTACAAGTAGATACACTATATTTCAGAACGTCAGTTTAATTTGGCGACTATTGGGTCAACATCCTGCCTTGAACAGGAAGTTGAACAGGATCCCATAAGCCGGCTATTGCTCTTTGAGCAATAAGCCCGGCTAAAAATAGAATCGATACACTAAAGAAAATCATTAAACAAAAAATAATTACTTTATTTTCAAAATAGAGCTTATTTACGCCTGCAAACGTAATATTTGGATAAAATGGGCTGCATTATTCAGGATGAATCCACGTTTCCATTGATGTATCAGTGACGTCATATACCTGACTAATACTGCGTAACAATCAAATAATTACAAGACTTCCAGAAAAGTTTGTAAATTCTTTGCGTAAATGTGCAAAGAAAAATAATTAAAAATAAGTAATTTCTCCTTTTCTGTTCAATTACTCTACATAGTGCAATATCCAAAATTTTAAATATTTTTTTTAATACATTTTTTAATACTAAGATATGCACAAAAATAATCAATTTTTATAGTGTTTTTATTGAACATTTCTTATGTAATTGGGATGTGAAAGTTTTTTTTCTTCTGATAATCAAGGAATCTTGAATCTTGAATATTTTCTATTTACGCAAAATTTAATTTAACGAAGTTGAGATGTTTACTTCATGACATTTGTAAAATCTTTAATATATTTATCTATGCAGTCAAATAAAAATAAACAAGCAACGATACAAGTAAAAATATAAAACAAAAAACCCTGAAAAATAAGTTACAATAATATTTATTGCGGAAGATTACTGCTGAACTCCCCACTTCAACTTGAAACTAAAACGGAAGATGTTTCAGTGAAACGTTTTTTTTTTTTTTTAATTATTTTTTTTTGATATAATTTGGAGATCGAAATAATTACATACTCACGTTTAACATGGAGTTAAAATTTGTAGCTATGTTGGCCAATTCTAAAATGTTTTTATATTCATGAAACCTGTTCTTGAAAAAATGATGCCATGATATGCCGCCCCCCCCTCCCCTGTTGCATTTTGCTTGCGATTTATGGGCTCTTAAATAATGATGTATATGAAAGAATTTCTTTTATTTACATAAAAAAAAATTGTAAAAGAAGAACATATAGGTGAAAAGGATTAACATATGACAGGTTGAAAAAAAAACTTGAATAATCCCGAGACTATACACATAAAAATATTTTCTGTATTTACACTGTAGGTACATGCGCCACTAATAGAATTTAACTCCGTATTAATTCCTGAGAAAATATTAATAAAAGAAAAAAAATTACTTTGAAATAAGATATTTAATGAAGCTAAGCTGTCTTCTCTGAGTTGCTACATAATGCATGCACAAACACTTATCATATTGCCGAGTATCAAGAAATCAAAGATGTTTTACATGTACACGGTAATCATCACTGTAATCATGTACGTAAAAGACATGAGGAATTTAGATAATTATAGCGAGCGCAGCGAGGCGGCGCGAAGCGCCGCTCGCGTAGCGAGCTCAATAGACTAATGTGTACGAACGGAGGAAATTCGGGTTGAAATCTGCACATTGATCCAAGAAATTTTGATGAGTCCACGTGAAAACATTCCTCAATCCCAATAGTCCTTTGCGGTGCATAGCAACATGGTGGCTAAAACATAGCAACAACTTGCTTGAAAAACATTACAAACAACGATTTAATGCAATTTCCATGCCACAAAACTATCGTTTGCATTCTAACTCAAGAGGACTTTTTATTTGACGTCATACATTCGTCACTTAAAAGCTCGGGTATTTCCGATTATGTCGGAAACTTCCGAAAAGTTCGGAATCTCGATCCCGATGCCTGGGAATTGATTTTATTTGTTTTTTTTTTCTTTTCTTCTTTTTTAATGAACTGAGGATAGGCAGTGGAAGTCAAAGCTGTGTAAATGTTTTTGATAGTAATTAAATAACTGCGCTCGCCCCAACGGTCGCACCGTAGAACATATTATACCTTTGAATATATGGACAAAATCAATTAAAACATTTTACTGAATGAAAAGAAACAGATAGGCATATAATTTCTCTGGTAAATTAAAATGAAGAACCAAGTTTACGAAATATTCCTAAAAACCATACCCGATTGAAATAAAACCGATCCCGATCGAAAATAATTCAAAATTTATAAAGTTGACAAACTAAAGGCAACTGCCACCTATAAGACATGGATAAAAATAAATAAAGTAAATTTAGAACTATATAACAACAAAAGAGCCAAATTTAACAATACAATTATAGTATTTTCTTCTTAAAAGTTTATATAATTCCGATCGGGATCGGTTTAATTTGGGAAAAATCATAGATAGTAGGTGAATTTGAATCCTCTTATTTCCCTCAATATACTTGTTCCCACCAATTTTTTTAAGTGACTCAAAAGTTTGTACTTTGTATTCATATTAACATGAGGAAAAAATTTTGTCATAGTAATGTATTGGCTTTTATAACGTATCAAATTTCGGATACTGAATTCAAACAGTGACTTGCTAAACTCAAATTTGGACCACATCATTTTTTTCTAAAGAAATATAATTTGGAGTCTTATTCATTAAGAAATAAAAGATAGGTGTTTATGCTATAGATAATGTTGATTGACACACCCAGCTTTTAAGTATTTGTTACAAATAAAACTAAATAATTTAATTTTATCTGTATTCTCGCCTCTCATTGGTTGATTTCCAAAAAGGAACGCATAACATTTTGTATAATCTGGTTTGCTATGGGGACACACCCCCTTGACGACCAGCTTAATCATCATATCCATGCAATTCCCTCATTTCCAGTCCTCGGAATCCATGGAAAATTCCAGATTTAATAAATGTACCTTCAACTATAAATAATTACTCGTTCTTACCTCATGTAAACAAACATCATGGCTGCTAGATCTATGTATCAGTTATTACCTCCCCGCTTCAAATCACTTCCGTTACTACGGTTGTATTATTGCGCGGTAAATTTGAACTAAAAAAAACAACACAATTTTACATCAAAAGTTGTTTAATTATTTTAAAATTAAATTATAAGGAATGACTTTAATTCTTGGCCATATTATCGAGTATAATCTGGTTTGGGTCAGTTTACGCTTTTTTTATAATCCGCTTCGCGGATTATAAAGCGTAAACTTACCCAAACCAAATTATACTCGATAATATGGCCAAGAATTAGAGTCATTCCTTAAATAAAAACGTAGTATTTTTTTTTTACCCTCATGTTGACCTTTTTGCACTTAAAATTAGACATTTACCAAAAATAGGACTAGAGGACCACTAAAAAATTTTTTGATGTTGCCATGCATTAACACTTGCTTAAATAAGTCTACATGCAAAAAATAATAAAAATCAATGACATGCAATGTGCCACCTATTGCCTGGTTTTTCGGTGGACAGCCTCTTAAGAAATAAACAACATAATTCAGTGAACATGGCGTTTTGGCATATTAATTCCATGACGCGCTACAACCATTATTGCATGTGAAATGACCCTTGATTTTTGTAAATTTTAAATAAAGTATATTTTAATGTTAGATGAAATATCAAATATAATTTGGATATTATTGAGATTTTAATTTTTCTATTCATATCTGTAACACAATATACTAGGCACTAATTCGTCCGCCTTATCCCCCATCTTCTTTTTGTCTATTAATATGAACATGATCAATGTTGTTTTCCTATTAAATTCATATTTCTTTAAATATTTGTATGATCTTTTTTTAAGTTTATATAGGTTATATAGAATACAATAAACTTTCCTCAATTGTCACACGTACATTGAGGATATTTCTTTTTTTCCTTCCCAAATTTCACATTATTATAATGTGAAATATTCATGTAATCATCACTAGAGAAATTAACCTTCATATCTGTTACATTGAAAGTTTAGACTTTATCAAGTTAAACTTGATAACGTCTATATAAACGCAAATCCCTTTGGCGGATCGAATCACTCGCAACTTCTCCGTCCTTTCCGATAAGAGGATATGAGTTTGCCAGAAAATATGGAAAAGCCCGAGAGATGCGAGTGATTTTTATGACACAAGAGCTATTTTTCATTTCTAATGCTTTAATCATGATCAATATTATTAAAATCATACTCTTTTGTTGGCAGAAGTTTATTGTTGAAAAACTTAAAGTTGATATTGTTGTATACCGCATTATTTTCATGTTTAGTGTGTAAGACTCTACAGCATAAATGAAAATCATTCCTCTTCCCTCCAATATGTCAACTGTTTGTTTGTTAACAAACAGATGGTGTGCTTGATTACCTGATTTTAGTACACATCATACAATTTAGCGTTCTTGGGGTAAAAAAAATTACATCAGAGGATACTGCATGCTAATATTTATATTTATATTTTATACTTTACAAACAAAATATAAGATATTTATAGTTACCTTTTGATTTAATATGGATCCCTAAAGTTTACATTTTTCTGTTAGGGTTGGTTTGATTTGCTGCACACAAGAAATCCTTTAGATCTTAATCTGGGTTTCATTGTGCAGTTTTTAGTTCACCTTTTTGTTTTATCAAACATCCCGGCCAATGCAATTCCGAGGATCAGAGCAGAATTGACATCACATTATTTATTATCAAATGTCAAAACAAAGACTTACTTTCATATTCCTGTCATACAATTTTAACTATACACGTAAAATTTAATGTAAGTACATGTATAAATTCATTATTGTCTCTCAATAAATAATACACGTGTACATTGTTGTGTCCGGGACGTAAATGTACTAGCTGCAAAAATGTAGCCCTCTCCGATTTTTTTTTGGGGGGGGGAGGATATCAGATTAAAAAAAAATCGGAGAGGACTTCATTATTGCAGCTATAAATGTACGTGTATGCAACCTGCTGGACCTTGGGTGTAAACCCCTATTTGCTTAATATCCTTGTTCGAAATATCATGAAATTGATTTACTGGACGAATTTGATAACTTGATAACATTTATCCCCTTTTTCCACGGTACATGTATAGTACATTCCGGTAGTATAGTGATAAATAATGGTATCTGAACAAAATCGTGATTCCATGTTTCTATTCAATAATTGTTCGGCTGCTAGTAGAATAAATATGTTGGAGACACCGGGAAAAAGTTGTACTTGTAAAAATACATGTGAAAACGTGAATCCAAATCAATTAACTCTTTGTAAAGTCCTTGTACACGGAACAAGTAGGGCATTTCTATAGATGTTGCTATTTTTTTTTTATTTTGCAGAATAGTTCTCTAATACTAAGTAATTTAGGTGTATAATAAGTGCAGCTAGTTTTCACTCTTCTTTTAATTATCTGTAAGTCGGATTGTATTTATTTTGTACATCAAGATGATTCAATCTATTATAATAATTAATGCTTAAAATGCTTACGAATATTTATAAAATATATTTATAAATAGATTAATTTTTGGACGAAACACGATTGTAGCAGTAAATGCCTAAATTATCTCCAAACAACACTCAAAATATGATGCCTTCATGTGCAAATGACATTCATCATCCTAACTCAGGGAAGAAGGAGAGGGGAATAAAGCCTAAAAAAAAGTCTAACATGCAAAAAAAAGTGAAATTGTCCAAATCTGAAAATCCTATTTCCTGAGGGGGGCGGGAGGGGGGGGGTCCATTTTCTTTCGGTGCGTTGATGATTCCTTTCATGCACTACCACCAACCCTTCTTTGACTACACTGCAATAAAAATTCGGAGGAGGGGGGGGGGGGGGG